>CABHPP010145398.1:0-61712 GCA_902168425.1 Peromyscus attwateri
TACCTCCCGAATGCTGGGGTTAAAGGCATACGTCACCACTGCATAGCATAACAAAAAAAAAATTGAGTTGACAAGATTATTCAGTAATCTCCTTATATTATGAAACAATCTTCCTAAAAGCCTTGGAGTGGATAAAAGGCAAAATAAACAGGAATGCTAAATAATCACAACTTTGCTTAGAAAATCTAAGTCAGGGATGGTCAAAGCAAACTGAGACAATCCTGCATGCAAGGTAGAAAGCAGCCAGAGTAGTTTGCTACATATACAGCTGACAGAGGATCTTCCTTAAGAAAAGAAAAGCAGACATCTGGAGTTGGAAGTCTCATTTTCATATAGGACATCTCTATTGCTTAAGATTAATTGAATTGTGTTTTGTATTGAATCAGTAGATTTGTTTGTTTTGAGACAAGGTCTCACTACGTAGCCTAGGCTAGCCTCAAACATGCTATGCATCTATGCTAGCCTCAAAGTTGCAATCTTCTTGTCTCATGCTTCTGTGTGCTGGGATTACAGGCCTGTACCGCTATGCCTACCTTGACATATTTTGGTAGAGACCGAATCCCAGTGTTCAGCCCAATCCCAGGCAGGTTGGGAGAAGACAGATAAAGGCCTGTGGACTTCATGGAAGTAACTTTGAGATTGAATGGAAATATATGTCCATGGCTAAAAGAACAGACTGTAATTTGTGAGAAAGCTATTTGGCTTTATGGCTGTTTTTGTTTTGAGACAGGGACTTTTGCCAAGGCTGGCCTTAAATTTCTATCCTTCAGTTTCTCCTTCCAAAGTGCTGCAAATATAAGCCTGCACCACCATGCCCAGTTTATAGAGTGCTGGGGATGGAACCCTGGGCCTCAGGCATGTTAGTCAAGCACCTTATTAAATAAACTGCAGTCTCAGCCCAAGACAAGTATTCCACTATAATTTTTCTCTCTGAGTTTATTTCTTGTAATAAACCCAAATCTCTACTTCCCAGCTTCTTAAACGTGGGTCACCACCTATGGTGTTACATAACTGGGATTGCAAAATTTTTTGATAATAGTGAAGGGTTTCTGAATGTGAAAGGACCAACAATTCAAAATAAAATGCAAGATGAATCTTAGGCATTTGGGGGCATGCTCATTGTGTTGTATCGTGCAACTTCACTATAACCTTGGTTTGGAACATACAATATGCACACTTCCCACTGCACGTGCCATCAATCCTTAGCATCTAAGTATCAAATTAGTATATACCCTTGAATTGGTTTGTGTTAGAATGTTTGATTTTACAAATTGCTGTTTGAGGGTCAGCAAGATGGCTAACCACCAAGCTTGATCACTTGGGTTCTCTCCCTTGTGGTGGAAGAAGAACCAACTCCCACAGGCTGTCCTCTGATGTCCACAGATGCACCATGACACACATGAGCCCCATGCACACAAACACAAATAAATAAATTAGATAAATAAACAAATAAATAAATATTTAAAAAATTACATGAATTTGGGCTTAGGACAAATTTTCCAATACTTTCTCTCTCTCTCTCTCTCTCTCTTTTTCTTTCTTTCTCTTTCTCTCTCTCTTTCTTTCTTTCTTTCTTCCTTTCTTCCTTTCTTTGTTTTCTTTTTTAAGACAAGGTTTCTCTGTGTAGCTGTGGCTGTCCTGGAACTCACTCAGTAGACCAGGCTGGCCTCGAACTCAGGGATCTACCTGTCTCTGCCTCCAGAGTTGGGGATTAAAGCTGTGTGCTCTCACCATCTGGCGCAGCACTTTCTGAAATAACACTAAACATATTTCTGTCATCTTTACTACATATTTATGCAAAGTGATGTTCTCAGCATTGACAATTAGAAATTCAAAATATTGATCAACTTTTTCCCCCTGGAACTCACTCTGTAGAGCAGGCTTGCCTCAAACTCAGAGATTTACCTGCCTCTGCCTTCTGAGTGCTGGAAATAAAGGCATGTGCCACCATACCTAGCATATTGATCAATTTAAAAAAAATTGTGAAGATAGTTTGCATTTAGCAATATGAGTTATCCAGCCAAGGTTTGATTTTTTTTTACATAAAAATAAACAAACACATTCATCTCATTAGTATGCACATTTGCTTCAATTTTAAATAAATAGTAAAATTATGTCAAACATTTTTTAAGACTTATTTTTAACCAGGCAGTGGTGGCCCATGCCTTTAATCCCAGCACTCAGGAGGCAGAGGAAGGAAGGTCCCTGGGTTTAAGGCCAGCTTGGTCTACAGAAGAGCCAGGGCTACAAAGAGAAACCCTAAATTGAGAGAAAAAAACCAAATGTATTTTTACCATTTTTACTTATGTGTTTTTTGCCTATTGTCTTAGTCAGTATTCTATTGCTGTGAAGTGACACCACGGCTATAGCAACTCTTACGAAAGAAAGCATTTAACTGGGGCTTGCTTATAGTTTCAGAGGTTTAGTCCATTTTCATCACAGCAGGAAGCATGGTGGCAGGCAGGCAGATGGTCAAGAAAAGTAGCTGAGAGTTCTACATCTGGATCTTCAGGCATCAGGAGGAAAGAGTGTAACACAAAACTTAAAGTCTCTGTCATTTCCAGAATTTTGGAAATTGCTTACGATGTATTTCCTGTTTATTTAGGTAATATTATATCCTTCTGGGGTCTTTGATGTAGTTGAAGACTAGACAGTTATAATTAAAGTTTTCCTTGGTTACAATAAGAGATAAGGTAGATATGAAACCTTAGACTCACAAATATAGTATAGATAGGATATCTTCTTTAATTTTGCCAAATACAAATAGACTAGATATTGTAACTATAATTCTTGCTTGATAACTGTTTGTTATATGTAATTTTACCATGTTAAAGTTTAAACCTTCCTTTTAATTAAACAAAAAAGGGGAAATGTTGTGGGATAATGCTTTTGTACACTGGTTTAATAAAATGCTGATTGGCCAGTAGCCAGGCAGGAAGTATAGGCGGGGTGAGCAGACGAGGAGAATGCTTGGAAGAGGAAGGCTGAGTCAGGAGATGCCAGCCTGCCACCCAGGGAGCAGTATATAATGGCACACAGAAAATGTGGCAACATACAAATTAACATAAATGGGCTGAGCTTAAGTGTAAGAGCTAGTCAGTAGTGAGCCTGAGCTAATGGCTGAGCAGTTATAAATAATATAAGCCTCTGTGTGTTTACTTGGGTCTGAGTGGCCATGGACCAGGCAGGACACAGAAAAACTTCAGCTACAAAAGAGAGAGCCACTGGGCCAGACTTGGGCTTTTGAAATCCCAAAGCCCATCCCCAGGGACACACTTCTTTCAACAATGTCACATCTACTACAACAAGGCCACATTTCCTAATCCCTCTCAAGTAGTGCCACTCCCTAACGACCGGGCATTTAAATATATGAGCCTGTGGGGGCCATTCCTATTCAAATCACTACACCTGTTGAGGCCAGAGGAGAGGGTAGGATCCCCTGGAGCTAGAGTTATAGGACATGGGTTCCTGGGAACTGAACTCAGTTCTTTTGTGAGAGCAGTAAGTGTTCTTAACTATTAAGCTATCTCTACAGTTCCAAATAAAAATTTTAAATAAAATTCTTTGTAATTTACTCTCAGTAAATGTTTGATTTGCATGTCTATTTTATATACCTATATACTCAGGGTCATGTGAAAATCTCTATGACAAAAATAGTTTGCGAATGGAGATGTTAGGAAGCCCTGCTTTCCAAAGGTCTTCTTAAAGCCCCAGTCTCATGTCACCATGCTACTGGTGTCAGTGACAACATTTTGACCCATGTTAATGCCTGTCCAGGAAGAACTATACAGAGAGCCCCTTAGATCCCAACCAAGATCACATGTACCAAACCTCAACGTACATACACAATTTCCTTTTTTTTTTTTTTAAGATTTATTATGTATACAGTATTCTGTTTGCATATATCCCTGCAGGCCAGAAGAGGGCGCCAAATCTCATTACAGATGGTTGTGAGCCACCATATGGGTGCTGGGAATTGAACTCAGGACCCCTGGAAGAACAGCCAGTGTTCTTAACCTCTGAGCCATCTCTCCAGCCTGGCAATTTCCTTCTTAACCTTCAGTTCCTTCCTCTGGTAGATGTAACAGGATGTCTCAGATAAAAATGAACTGAATTCAGAATCTGGATTATGGTTACATCAATGGGCTGATGTGTATTCTTTGTGTATAAGTTAACACACAGGAGTATATTCCTGGAAGCAGACAGAGTGGTCAATGGGGGAGGAGTTTAATGGACTCAGTCCTGTGTCTACCACAAGGATCAGTTTCTCTCTGGAAGCCAAGTGATGGTGGCGTACACCGTTAATCTCAGCACTGGAGAGGCAGAGCCAGGCGGATCTCTGTGAGTTCTAGGCCAGCCTGGTCTACAGAGTGAGATCCAGGACAGGCACCAAACACAGAGAAATCCTGTCTTGAAAAACAAACAAACAAACAAACAACAACAACAAAAACCAAACAGTTTCTCTCTGGAAAGTGTATACTTTCATTTAGATTCTCTAGAAATAGACCCTGAAACAATAATTAAAAAACAAGTAGTTTATTAAGAGGGTTGAGGTAGGCAGGAAGGAAGGAAGGAAGGAAGGAAGGGAGGGAGGAAGGAAGGAAGGAAGGAAGGAAGGAAGGAAGGAAGGAAGGAAGGAAGAAAAGAAGGGCAAGAATGGACGGTCATGGTGTGGTAGTTAGAATGTAATTCACCCCCATAAGCTCATAGGGAGTGGCACTATTAGGAGGTGTGGCCTTGTTGAAGAAAGTATGTCACTACGGGAACAGGCTTTGAGGTTTCTTTTGCTCAGTGTCCCAGACCATTTCCTGTTGCTTCTGATCAAGACGTAGCCAGCACCACATCTGCCTGTACACTGCCATGCTGCCCACCTTGATGATAATGGACTGAATCTCTCTCTGCTGTGGGATGTCATTCTGTATGCTATGAATATGTGTTGCTCTGATTTGGTTGATACATAAAACACTGATTGGCCAATAGCCAGGCAGGAAGTATAGGTGGGGCAAGCAGACAAGGAAAATTCTGGAATGAGGAAGGCTGAGTCAGGAGTCACCAGCCAGATACAGGGGAGGCAAGATGACAAGGCAGAACTAACTGAGAAAAGGTACCAAGCCATATGGCTAAACATAGATAAGAATTATGATTGCTGGGTGGTGGTGGCGCATGCCTTAATCCCAGCACTTGGGAGGCAGAGGCAGGCGGATCTCTGTGAGTTCGAGGCCAGCCTGGTCTACAGAGTGAGTTCCAGGAAAGGCACAAAGCTACACAGAGAAACCCTGTCTCGAAAAACCGAAAAAAAAATTATGAGTTAATTTAAGTGTAAGAGCTAGTCAGTAATAAGTCTGAGCTAATGGCCGAGCAGTTATAAATAATATTAAGCCTCTGATTATTTTATAAAAGGCTGTGGGATGATGGGTGAGAGATTTGTCCATGGGCCAGGTGGGACACAGGAAAACTTCCAACTACAAACCTCTGAAACTATAAGTGAGCCACCCCAATTAAATATTTTCCTTGCAAGTGTTACCATGGTCATGGTGTCTCTTCACAGCAATAGAAACTCTAAGATACATAGGATGAAGAAGTAGCTCAGTTGGTAGACAGCATTGTTGTGCAATATTATTTTAACTAGGCAAAGATGTGCTACATTTGTTTATGCTGCAGAATATTACTTTAACTGTATAAAGGTGTGTTACATTTGTTTATGCTGCATTTGTTTAATGATGAAAAGGTGTGTTGCTGTTTCACCTTGCCTGCCTAAGGTACATGATTGGTCTAATAAAAAGCTGAATGGCCAATAGCTAGATGGAAAAGGGATAGGCACAGCTGGTGGGTACAGAGAATAAGTAGGAGGAGAAAACTAGGCTCAAAAGAAGAAGAGAAGAAGAAGGAGAAGAGAACAAGGGAGAAAGAGAGGGACACGCCCAGGGCAAGAAGCCAGCCAACTGCCAGCCAGCCAAACATGAGAAGCAGTGAAAGTAAGATACAGTAGGAAGGAAAAATTAAAAGCTCCAAGGTAAAACAGAGATGAAGAGAAACAGAATAAGTTATAAGAGCTAGTGGGGCAAGCATAAGATAAGGCCGAGCATTCGTAACTAATAAGAAGTCTCTGTGACATAATTTGGAGCTGGTTGGTGGCCCAAAAGAAAGCCTGGTATACAGCATTCCTAATGTATATGAAACCTGGGGTTTGATCTCTGGCACAAAATGAACCAGACATGGTGGTGCACATCTGTAATCCCACCACTTAGGAGGTAGAAACAGGAAGACCAGAAGTCCAAAGTCATCCTTAGCTACATAGTAAGTTCCAAACCTGTCTGGGCTATGTGAGACCTCTCAAAAAACAGAGAGAGAGAGAGAGAGAGAGAGAGAGAGAGAGAGAGAGAGAGAGAGAGAGAGAGAGAGAGAGAAGCTGGGGGAAGGAACAAAAAATTAAAGAAATATTTTTGTGATTTATGGCATACTTGAGGAAACACTGGGACCCCAGTGACAGAGTTGGGGAACTGATAATTGATTGTCCTCTTTCCCTTCTAACTATCAAAAAGGTGGCCAGCAGGAGGATGCCTATGCCTGCTGGAGAGTTCTGATGAAGGATGCTAGATAAAAAGAAATCTCCTAGAAGAGGTGACTGGAGCATAGAAATAGTAACAAGCCCCCTTACTTCTGGTTAGCCCTAACTGTCGCTGATTGGCCCCTTACTTCTGAATATGATGGTTAGCCCTAACTGTCGCTGATTGGAGTGAGAAGTGCCTGGGAGATTGTTAAAGCTGGCTTCTGAGTAGATCTGCGAGGACATTTCCAGAAGCAATTAAATCATGAAGATTCTGACTTAAAGAACAGATTAAGCTGGGCAATGGTGGAGCACACTTTTAATCCCAGCACTCAGGAGGCAGAGGCAGGCAGATCTCTTTGAGTTCGAGGCCAGCCTGGTCTTGTATTAAGTTAGAACCTTCTTGTTTAGACAAAAAGGGGGAGATGTAGTGGGTAGCCATTCCAGCTTTGGTCTGGAAGTTCCAACCCCCATTGAGGCTTCCGTAACTATCACGCCTACAAGGCGGGGCCAAGAGAGGGCCTGAAGACCTGAGATCGGGAAGCGCAGCGCTCTCTTGTTTGGCTGGACCTGGACGCGAGAGGTAGACCAAGGAGAGTTCTCCAGAGAACACCACTGGACTGCGCTGCGTCCTTTCCAGAACCCGCCACCTACCTATCCCTTCATTTGTAAGTTACCCACTAAATAAATCTTCCTCTTAACTACGTGGAGTGGCCTTAGTAATTTCATCAATAACAAAGTGAGTTCCAGGACCAACTCCAGACTCCAAAGCTACACAGAGAAACCCTGTGTCAAAAAACCAAAAAAAAAAAAAAAAAAAAAAAACCAAAAAAAAACCCAACAGATTAATCCCTTGACAGATTTCTAATAATGTGATGATATATTGTGTACCCCAATAAAGCTTGCCTGGGGATCAGAGGACAGAGTCAGCCACTAAATTAGACATAGAGGTCAGGCAGTGGTGGCACACACCTTTAATCCTGTCACTTAGGAGGCAGAGATTTGTCTGGATCTCTGTGAGTTCAAGGCCACACTGGGCTACATGAGAGAAAGTCATATGGCAGGACACAGAAAAGTGTGTAAGGCACGAGAAAACAGGAACTCTCCCTCTCGAGGCTGAGGATTTCGGAGAGGTAAGCTAGTGGCTGACTGTTCTGTTTCTCGGATCTTTCAGCTTTGACCCCAAAGCTGTATCTGGCTCTGGGTTTTTTTTTTATTATAAGACCTTTTAAGATTTGTGTTACATAATACTATGGCATTATAAAGATATTAACTGAAATAGTCTTGGCAGGAGCAAAGATATCCTAATGAGACATGCCCCTCCCATTACCTATCAGGTTCTTCAAACAATAGACCCCAAAGAATTGGAATTTCTCCAAGAATCTCATGATGTGGCAAGAGAAAAACTGGAAGCCCTGGTGCTAGCCAGAGGGAGGAACTTGCCTTCCAGGAAGAGATTTCTCAGTCTTTGACTACTTGTGAGATCTCTTTACAGGACAGACTGCAGTTGAGACCCGGATGTATCAGTGGTGAGGGTGGAACCACACCTTGACCAAGTCCTTGGGTAGGCGTATCTCTTGCCCTTTTTTTTAAACGTAAACTTAATGTCCAAACCGTGAATATGGACTTGGGATCACTGGACCTCATTTGTTCCTTTTCCCACTGGCCACATGGAATAAATCTCCTTTCTCTACTTTTCACTGTTGTAGCATGAGTCTTAAAAGTTCTTATTAATAAAATCAAACCCAGCCAGATATTAGGGTGAACACTGGAAGATCAGAGAACCAGAACAAACCACAGCTAACCTCACCTGGCCAACTTCTCGGCTGGTCTTGTTTCCTCAGACTGGATGTCTCCATGTCCTCATATCCAAATGACTCTCAGCTGAACTGCTGCTAGAAGCCTGAATGCTTAACCAGCCCAATGCTTCTCCAGGCCAAATGCCTCTCCAGGGCAAATGCCTCTAGTTTCTGGTCCTCACGCCTTATATACCTTTCTGCTTTCTACCACCACTCCCTGGGATTGAAGGCTTGCTTTCTGGGATTAAAGGCGTTGGTCACCATGCTTGGGTGTATCCTTGAACACATGGATTTCTGCCTCTGGAATGCTAGGATTAAAGGCGTGTGCTACCACTGCCTAACCTTTAATATTGTGGCTGTCCTGTTCTCTGACCCCAGATAAGTTTATTAGCGTACACAATATTTTGGGCAATACAATACCACCACACACTGTTGTCTCTTTGGTTGGTGCATTGAGAATGGACAGTCAAGCTTAGCTTATTAGGGCTGCCAGAGCCCAGGCTTGTATCCTGAAACTTTTGCTAATAGGAAATGGTAAAAGTTAGGAGTGGGTCCTGGTTGGAGGAAGTAGGTCCCTGGGGGTATGTCCTTGAGAACGATCTTATCCTGGCCCCTCTCTATATGCTTTTTCTCGGCTGCAATGATGTGAAATGCTCTACTCCACCACGGCCTCCACTCCATGATAGGCTGCCACCTCTAATTCTTCCCCCATCATGTTCCTGTCAGGAATTTAGTCACAGGAACACAATAGTAACTAAAAACTGAGAGATACTTCTGAGTATATCTTGGAATAGCTGAGAAAGACTGGGGTCCTAGATGAATAGTTGAGGACTAAACATCTCAGTGATTAAATATTTATATTAGGGTAGTCTTGCAGTTTGGTAAGGACAAGGATGTTCTCATTGCACAGAGCTTGGTGAAGGCTTGAGGTAGCATCTACCAAGGGGATAAGGCAATACAGGGCACAGAGTCCCATCAATAAAAGGCATTGTTCTTTACTTTTGTGGTCTCAGACCATTCAAGGGATCAACAAAGACAGAGGGTATATATCCCTCAAATTGTCAAGTTTTTCCTGTGTAAAATTCTTTCCTGTCTGTCTCAGACTTTGGGGAATAAAAACAGTTCTGAGGCAGGAGAGATGGTTCAGTGATTAAGAGTACTGGTTGTTCTTCCAGAGGTCCTGAGTTCAGTTCCCAGCACTCACTTGGTGGCTCCCAACCATCTGTAATGAGAGCTGGTGCCCTCTTTTGTCATGCAGATATACAGGAAGACATATCACTCGTATACATAAATAAATAAATCTTTTTATAAAAATGAATCAGAAACAATCACTTTGCCTCTACACTGAGTGAAACTTTCTGATGAAAAGTGTGTTCATCTGTGTATACATATGTGAATGTCGGTGTATGTGACTGTCAATGTTCCTGTCTGTAGATATCTGTGATGCACGTGTGTAAAGTGTGAGAGTAATGTGAATGTCTGAGGGCATGAGTGTCAGTCCATGTGTGATGGGCATGATACCAATATTACCCCTGTTTTCCTCCATAGTTTCTACCAATTCCAGGTTTCTCCTTCAAAGCTTCCCTGTGGTTTTATATTGGGGAGAAGTTACAGAGACAAGTTACCCAACAGGCCTTCCATTTGTGACCAGCTAAATAGAGACTAGCTAAATGTCTAAGTAGATGATTGGGTTAAATTGATGATTTATGATCTAGGGAGGCCCAAGCCCTGGACCAGAGCATAAGAGCACATTTATAATCATAAGCAGGGAAGCAGAAACAGAAAACAGGGAAAGTAGTGATAGGTGAGGACAGAAACAGAATGAGGCAGCATAAAAACTGGAGGTAAAGGCCAAGAGCCGTGAAGCCCTTATCTATGATGTACAGGATCCAGAGAATGATTTTCCAACTGCTTATCTCAGGAGACTCAGATCAACCAGGCAGCACTTCCTGGATGGAATCTGTTCAATGCCAGCCCAAGCTGAAGCAACGCCAAATCACAAAATAAACCATTTGCATGAAGGAGGAAACTGAGCTTGGCTACACAGGGACCGCCACAGCAGCTGGAGCCTGAGCAGAGGCACGCTACACGTGCAGGAAATCCATTAGCCTATTTGCCCATACAGGAAACAATCACACTCAGAGGAACAATGCTGTGTGTTTACACAGGGACAAACAGAACATGAGGGCCTTTACGTTATCACATTTTCCTTTCTAATTTTTTTAACATGTATTTATTTATGGGGGGGGGTCACACATGTGTCATAGTGTGTATGTTGGAGATCAGAGGACAGCTTCCGGGAGTATGTTCTCTCTTTCCAATCATTGTGTAGGATCAAACTCAGGTCATCAAGCTTGGTGGTAGGCACCTTTACCCACTAAGCCATCTTGGCAGCTTTATTATCCTTTATGAACTTTATGTATGTTCCTTGGGGACAATGCCCTATCTGCAGACAGACAAAATAATGCATAAAGGTTAAGTGGTTTCCTGTGTTTATGTAACTGGTTGGTGACGAGCTGAAACTGGAATTTAGATGTGTGTCCCAAACCAGAAAGATCTGTTTCTTTCCTTTCCTCTCCCACATTGGTCTTTTCGTTGCTCCCTTTGGGGAGACACATGGGATCCTCTAGAAAAACTGGGTTCTCTTTCACTTGAGTCCAAGAACTTAGTTATCCTTAAGTAAGTAGAGTTCTCAATTCTCACACACGATTCTCTCTCTTCCTGGAAGTTTACCCAGGAAAACTTGTATGAGCTGGGAAAATAAAGATTTGTAAGCAGAAAGTTTCAGATAAGTAGGAAGCTGTGCTGTAGGTATGCAGCAAGTCCTGGTACATCTCGGACAGATAAGGCAAAAGTAACTCTAGGAATCCCCATCAGAATCAAATACTAAGTCCCTCATCCCAAAAGAGACCCGGATGTCTTCAGTTCCTGGCCATGAAAATATCAATTTTCTTCTAGAAGATTCTTAGATGACTAAAAACGTTTATCCGAATTTATAGGAGAATAAGTGAACAAGACTGTCCCTTTACATTTCAGTCCTTCCTTCCTTCCTTTTTTTTTTTCTCTTATAGTTCAGTGAACTCATGGCTTCACTTCCCATCTGTAGAAAGAAATGGCATCTCATACAAAACATACGTATCTTGGTTTTCAGAGTTAAAACTTTTGACTGCAAGTACACATGATGGAAAAGAGCAAGCTTCCAGGGCCTAAGACCAGCTTGAGGCAGAGGAAGTAGAAAAGAGTTGAGGGGAAGCAAGGAGGATGAATTGAGTCCAGACTTGATTGATGGGGTGTGGTTATGGCAGAAACTTCAGTCCTGGAGAGAATCCAATTACAACGTGAACCTTGGCATCCTTTTAGATAGAGGATACAAAAGGCCCCAAGCCCAAATAGGGATGTTTTGGTGGTGTTCTTGGGTAAACAAGTCCATGGCCTCTACACGCTATTCCCAGGGTAGCCAGGGAGGAAGTAACAAGATTCTACTGTTCCCTAGAGTAGCATGGAAATATCAAGTGATTACAGAAAGTCGCAGAGTTTCACGTGACCTTAGAAAGTTATAAGAGCAATAGAAAGGTCTAGATCTCTGGATACAGTAAGAATTATCTGAGACAACTGACCTAAAGAAGTCAGGATGGGGCTGGAGAGATGGCTCAGTGGTTAAGAGCACTGGCTGCTCTTCCAGAGGACCCAGGTTCAATTCTTAGCACCCACATGGTGGCTCTCAACTATCTGTAACTCCAGTGCCAGGGGATCCAGTGGCCTTGAGGGCACAAGATATGCACATGCTATACAGATGCATATGCAGGCAAATACCCATATACATAAAATAATAAACAAAATTTAAAATTTACCGGGCTGTGGTGGTCTGTGCCTTTAATCCCAGCACTCAGGAGGCAGAGGTAGGCAGATCTCAGTGAGTTTGGGGCTAGCTTGGTCTACAGAGTGATTTCCAGAACAGCCAGGGCTACACAGAGAAATCCTATTATGAAAAAACAAAATAGACAAAAAAGAAAGAAAGTTGTATCCTACTCTATATAAATGTAATGAGTAACTCTGGAGGTTAAGTACAGTGTAATTAAAAAACCCAGGTAATTCGAATAGGCAGCCAGGTTGAGAACAAATGCCCATGAAATAGACACTTAATTGTCTTTGGAAAACACTTTGTGGGAGAAAAAAAAAGGCTCATTTGGAAAAATATAGCTTTAGGGGTGTAATTTTCTGGCTACACCCAACTCCCGGAAGTACTGGAACTGACCTTTAGAGGAAATATAATCCAGATCACAAGGTATCCAGCCAGCATTCACCTCTCTCCTGTTTAACCAAAATAAAACCATGAATGTTAGATAAAAGTCAAAACCAGCATGTCTTCTTTAGCCAGGATTCAAGGAGGGCTGAGGTATGAGGGAAGTAAAGACAATGGGGGACTATGGACTTTGAGTTCTGTTCTGTTCTAGTACACAAATAAGCTACTTAGCCTTGGATAGTCTATTGATTTACTTCTCAAGTGAGTACATACAATGACTCTGCAGAATGATTGACTACTTCTGGGCTGAGCACCTAAACCAAGCAGAAGGCACTGCTTATAGCTGGCTGACTGTTCCTTTTCTTCATCTTCTTCTCTAGGAAACCACCACATTGTTTTCATTCTTCTCTGCATTTCAGAGTTACACATTTCCTTGGTTAATTCAAACAATTTTGCTTTGCCTCCACCTCTGCCTCTGATAGTTCTTTTATGTATGATTATTTTGGTTTTGGTTTTTAAATGATTTTAAAGGCCTTATTATTTTAATGTTGCTGGAGCAATAGCTCATTAGTTAAGAGTACTTAGTGCTCTTGCACCTCTCAAGTGCTGAGATTACAAATATACATCACTAGGCTGGAGAGATGGCTCAGAGGTTAAGAGCACTGGCTGCTCTTCCAGAGGTCCTGAGTTCAATTCCCAGCAACCACATGGTGGCTCACAGCCATTTTTAATGAGATCTGGGGTGCAGGAATGAATATATGAATATATGCAAACAGAACATTGTATACATAATAAATAAATCTTTAAAAAATATACACATCACCATGCCCTCGGTTAAGCAAGTTTTTTTTTTTTTCATTAAATTTTCTTCCAGACTCACCACTTCTCCCTCAAACTATTACATTTTCAGGAAAGATGAAAAAGAGAACTTCACTTTTTATTAATACATTTTTAGATTAGCTGTTGTAAAATAGGTTAACTAGGAGGTCTGCACTCTCTTACTTATTAATATGATCTTCCAAACACAAGGATTGTTTTATTTGTTTACTTTTGAGACAGAGTCTGTCTGTGTATCCCAGGCTGGCATTGAATTTAGCCTTCTCTTGCTAGTAAGCATTACTATTTGCCACCACACTCAGCCCAAGAAAATGTTATTATCCAAAAACTGGGTATTACCAACCCAGAATCTTCTAAAGATCGTACGTAGTCTAACTCTAGCAATTAGTGCTCTGTGGTGCCCAACTCTAAATGCCATTTTCCATTATAAAAGATCTTTGAGCAACGGTTGATTCTAGGTGTGAGACAAGAAACCACCAGGTGAAACTGAAATATCTTTTAATTGTTTATTTTCATTTTATTTTAAAATTTTAAAATTTGTTCTTTTACATTTATTTACTTAATTTATATTTATGAGTGCTTTGCCTGCTTAAATGTATGTGTACCACATGCATGGCTGGTGCCCTTGGAGGTAAGAAGAGGACCCCCTGAAACTAGAGTTACAGATGATTGTGAGCCACCATGTGGGTCTTGGGAACCAAAACTCGGCCCTCAGCAAGAGCAAGTGCTCTCAACTGCTGAGCCATCTCTCCAGACCTTCATTTTTATTTTTTATTTATTTATTTTGTGTGTGTGTGTATGTGTGTGTGTGAATGGGTGCCCACACGGCAGCTGATATCCATCTGTAACTCCGGTCCCAAGACACCTGAATTACATACAGGCAAAACACAAATACACATAAAAATAAACATAAATTATTTAATTACCACATCAACTTTACAGGTATGTACTCTGTTTCTATTTTATCAATGAATTTAATCAACTTGATCAAGGGGTTGGAGAGATGGTTCAGTGGTTAGAGTACTTGCCACTCTTGTAGAATTCCTAGCCTCCACAACACAGGACTCACCACAGCCTGTAACTTGAATTCCAAGGGAATCCAACACGTTCTTCTGATCTACACAGGTGCCCAAATACACAGTCACACCCACACATATATAAAAATAAAAATAAAATCTTTAACTTTTTTTTTTATGAGCTTGGTGGCACAAGCCTTTAATCTCAGCACTTGGGAGGCAGAGGCAGGCAGATCTCTGTGAGTTCAAGGCCAACCTGGTCAACAGAGCAAGTTCCAGGACAGCCAGGGATACATAGTGAGAACCTGTCTCAAACAAACAAAGTAAAAAAAAAATTGTTTTAATTGTCTAAAGACATGCAGTGATATAGTAAGATTTGAACCAAGACACTCTAACTCTGGCTTCTACTTTTTTTTTCCATGGTTTTTCAAGACAGGGTTTCTTTGTGTGTAGTTCTGTCCTAGAACTCACTCTGTAGACCAGGCTGGCCTTGAACTCACAGAGATCCACCTGCCTCTGCCCCCAGGTGCTGTGACCAAGGTGTGTGCCACCACCGCCTGGCACTGGCTTCGACTTTTAAATGTCTCATTGCATTTTTTCCTGAAGATAACAGGCATCTGCTGAAGACTTTTGAGCAAGAAGCTAATATAATTCCCACTCATGGGAGGATGCCTCTGACTTAGTGATAGACGATGGATTTGAGAAGGAGTAAACATGGGGCAGAGAGTCAAATGTCCATTCATTCATTTAATGGCTATTGAGCATCTTTCATGTAACAGCTAGTTACTGTTCTAGGTAGCAAGAATATAGTAATACAGATTATAGGAATGGTGGGGAGGTCATACTTGGATACGGGAAGATTGTCAATAAACATATCAATAAGAAATAGCTGGACTGAAGAGAGGTCTCAGTGGTTAAGGGCATATACTGCTGTTCCAGAGGACCAGAGTTCAATTTCTATCACCTACTTCAGGCAGCTCATGACTGTCTATAACTCTGTCTCTAGGGGATCCAATGCCTATGGCCTCTGTAGGCATCTGCACTCATGGGCACACATCCACACAGAGACATACATACGCATAATTGAAAGCTTGCCACACCTTGGAGGCAGAGGCAGGCAGCCTGGTCTACAGAGCAAGTTCCAGGACAACCAGAGCTACATAGAGAAACTCTGAGAAAAAATATAAAAATAAATAATATTTTAAAAAAAACTAGTATATAAAGTGACAATAAGTGTACTGGCTAATCTTATGTCAACTTCACTTAAGCTAGAGTCATCAGAGAGGAGGGAGCCTCCATTGAGAAAAATGTCTCCATAAGATGGACTGTGGACAAGCTTGAGTGATTCATGGGGAAGAGTCCAGCCCATTGTGGGTGGGGAAACCCTAGGCTAGAAGTTCTGGGTTCTGTAAAAATCCTGGCTGAGCAGGCTGAGCAAACCGTGGGGAGCAAGTAAATAGTAAATAGCACCCCTCCATGGCCTCTGCATCAGCTCCTGCTTCCAAGTTCCCACCCTGCTTGAGTTCCTGCCCTCACTGCCTTTGATGAGCTGTTATATGGAAATGTGAGTGAAATAAATCCTTTCCTCCCCAAGTTGCCTTTGGTCATGGTGTTTCATTGCAGCAATAGTTACCCTAAGACAATAAGTTTTTTTTTTAATTTATTTAGTTGTATTATACATTATTATTATGTATACAGCATATATGACTGCATGCCAGAAGAGGGCACCAGATCTCATTACAGATGGTTGTGAGCCACCATGTGGTTGCTGGGAATTGAACTCAGGACCTCTGGAAGAGCAGTCAGTGCTCTTAACCACTGAGCCATCTCTCCAGTTCCGACAATAAGTTTTATGAAGAAAAATATAAATGAGAACATGGGGAGATGTTCTAGGAGAGATATTATACTTTAAAATGAGAATACCAGGATGGTCTCACTGAAAAAGTAAAATCTGAAGAAACAGATCTGAAGGGAACAAAAGAATAGCTTATAAAAGAACAGTCGGCCAGGCAGTCGTGGTGCACAACTTTAATCCCAGCATTCGGGATGCAGAGGCAGGCAGATCTCTGTGAGTTCAAGGCCAGCCTGGTTTACAGAATTAGTTCCAGGACAGGCTCAAAAGCTACACAGAGAAACCCTGTCTCAAAAACAACAACAACAACAACAACAACCACAAACAGTCTAGAGTGCAAGATGACAAACAGTAGTGTGTTTAAGGCATGGAAAAAAAAACACCAACAAGAAAACTAGAAAGGCTAGAGCAGAACGAATGCAAGGGAGAGCCACAGGTGAGAGCCACAGATGAAAGAGAGCAAGCAACTGATGAGAGCCACAGGTGAGAGCCACAGATGAGAGCCACCAATGAGAGCCACAGGGAGGCGATGGGTGTGTGTGTGTGGCCTACAGAGTCTTAAAAACATTTCTTAAGTTTATTTATTTTACTTCGGTTTGTTTTTGTTGTTATTGTTGTTATTTTTTTATGACTGGTTTGCCTGTATGCAAGTACGTGCACCATGTGTGTCCTTGTTGAATTCCCTGGGGTTACTGATGGCTGTGAGCCACGATGTGCATGCTAGAAATTGAAACTGGGTCCTCTGCAAGATAGCTCTACCATTATTGTTATTTTTTAAAGTTTTTTTTAAGATAAGGTTTCTCTGTGTAACAGCCCTGGCTGTCCTGGAACTCTGTAGATCAGGCTGGCCTCAAACACACAGAGATCCACTTGCCCCTGCCTCCCCGGAGTGCTGGGTGGGATCAAAGGTGTGCGCCACCACAGGGCAGGCTGCAAGATAGCTCTTAACCTTTGGCTCCCCTCTACAGAGTCCTTTTACACTGGGAGAAATTGACTTTTGCTCTAATGGAAATGGAAAATCAATTTCTCCAAAGAGAAATGGAGAGCTCTGAGCACAGGAGTAACAGTCTACCGCTAAACAAGTACAGCAGCTTTTATTGAGCTATAACTCACACGCCATGACATTTACTCTCTTACGGCATACAGTCCAATGTTTTTTTTTTTTTTTTTTTTGGTCTGTTTCCACAATCATGCAACTGTCACCACTACCTAATTTTAGAACATTTTCATTATACCAAAAGAAGTGCTGAACTCTTTTAACAGTCACTCCTTCCCTCAGTCCCTTGTAACTGCAAATTTAATGTTTCTGTCCATTTGCCTATTCTAAATATTTCATATTAATGTAATTATACAATGTATTTTTTATGATGGGCTTGTCATGGAGCATAATATTTTCTTTTTTTTTTTTTTTTCTGGAGCTGAGGACCAAACCCAGGGCCTTGTGCTTGCTAGGCAAGCGCTCTACCACTGAGTTAAATCCCCAACTCCAAATCTTTTTTTTTTTTTTTTTGGTTTTTGGTTTTTCGAGACAGGGTTTCTCTGTGTAGCTTTGGTGCCTGTCCTGGATCTCGCTCTGTAGAACAGGCTGGCCTCCAATTCATAGAGATCTGCCTGACTCTGCCTCCCGAGTGCTGGGATTAAAGGCGTGCGCCACCACCGCGCGCCACCACCGCCCAGCGCATAACATTTTCATACCTATTATAGCATATATCAGTCCTTCATCCTTTTTTAAAAAAAATTTGTGTAAACTTCATTATAAAAACAAACTTTGCAAATAAAATAAATATCATACATTAAAATTATCCAGACCCAGCCGGGCGTTGGTGGCGCATGCCTTTAATCCCAGCACTTGGGAGCCAGGTGGATCTCTGTGAGTTCAAGGCCAGCCTGGTCTACAGAGCAAGATCCAGGACAGGCACCAAAACAACACAGAGAAACCCTGTCTCGGAAGGAAGGAAGGAAGGAAGGAAGGAAGGAAGGAAGGAAGGAAGGAAGAGAGAAAGAGAGAGAGAGAGAGAGAGAGAGAGAGAGAGAGAAAGAGAGAGAGAGAGAGAAAGAAAGAAGAAAGAAATTATCCAGACCCAAAGTCTAACATCTCAGTGACTTCTATACAGTTAGAGTAGACAGTCTGTAGCTGTAGAATTTCATAATGGATTTTACACTTTCACTATAGAATATATTTTTCTGCTCTCATCAACTACCAAAAATGAAAAAAATCCAACACAAATTAGAACCAGAAAAAAAGCTGGTTTTATGTCTCCTTTCGTAACTCCTGTCCATTCAGGCCTTCCCGATCCCCTGATGTTTAGCTGGTTCTCTTTCTGGTTCTCTTTCCTGTGAGTTATATTTATACTGTAGTCATATGCATAGTCGTTTGTACAGAAGATATATCACTGGCTAGACTACGCATATGAAGAAAAATATATAACTTTTCTTTAGTGTGACTTTGCTTAATATTACACATTCTAAGTCTATCCATTTTCCTGCAAATTTTATAATTTCATTCTTTGTTTTGGGGGTGGGGAGCGGGTTGTGAAACAGGCTTTTTCTGTATAGTCCTGGCTATTCTGCAACTCACTCTGTAGACCAGGCTGGCTTCAAATTCACAGAGATCCGCCTGCCTCTGCCTCCCAAGTGCTGGGATTAAAGGCATGCACCACCACTGCCCAGCTCCTTTTACTTTTTTCTGTGTCCTCAACAAGATTTCTGCAACTTTTTGCAGAATTTTTTGCATTTTTATAATGAAATGTAAATCTGAAATTGAAGGCATGTGGGGTAAATGTAAGCATAGTTTTGTGAACATTTTGTTTTAGCTTATACATCTGTATATACAAATACATGGTATGAATTTGATGTAAAATATTTTTGTGCTCTATAGGTCAGGATTTAAAAGCAAGAACAAAAAGTTTGAGGGTTAGAGAGATTGGCTCAATGGCTAAGAAAGCATATCTCTCTCTTAATTTTGAGAATGTGTCTGTCTACATAGCCCTAGATATCCTGGAACTCACTTTGTAGACTGGACTGGCTTCGAATTTAGAGATCCTCCTGCCTGCTGGGTGCTGGGATTATAGACCTGTGCCACAACTCCTGGCGAAGAGCCCACTTCACTTAAATTGAGGGACCTGCGTTGTTCCCAGCCTGTAACTCCAGCATCGGGATCTACAGCCCTCTTCTGGCCTCCATGGGCATTCCACTTACAAGCACAAACTATAGTCAGACACACACATTTAAAAATAAAATCTTAAAAAATAGTTCAGCAGTCACTAATGCGACACATTATGATGCTTTACATTGAAAAAGTACTGGGCTTTTTGAGTCCTTCCCTCAAAGTGAGAAGGAGTCTGTCAAACAGAGGCTCAGGAAATGATCCAATAAAATTGGTAGAGAAGCACTGCGACGCCGAGATCGATGGCTAGCCTGGGACACCTCAAGAACAGAAAATGTGCATGGAACGGGCTAGGGGAGCCCACCAACCTTGGCAAGAGGGAGGCGTGCAGACCCCGCGGCCACAACCAGCCAGCGACTACCCAGGTCTGCTGGGAGGAGGCGGGCCCGGGAGCCGAGCACGCGCAGTAGAAGCGTAGAGGCTGCGCCTTCGGCGGTCGCACGGCCGGTCACTACAAGCTGTCCCCGCCCCCTCCGCTGCCTGCCGCGGCTGCGCGCGCAGAGCCTCTGAGGGCGCCGGCGGGAAGGGACGCGGCGGGTAAGCAGGCCCTGCGTCCCGTGTGTGTTTCTCACAGGGTTGGGAGCTCCCCTGAGTCTGGCTCTCCGGACCGGCAAGATGCGAGTTTTCCCGGCGCGCTTGTCCTCGGCTTTCCTACTGTCACCTCCGGAGGCCCTCTGACAGTCCAAGTGTTGTCGCCATCGCCGCAGCTTCCTCCGGTCTACAGCGCCGCGGCCTCTGCTCTCCCCACCCCCACTGGGGAAAGCCAAAGGCGGCCCCTGCCCCTGATTTCTGCCGGCCTTGTGGTGAAATTCCTCCTTACCAAGCTTGCGCCGTCAGTAGCACCGAGTAGATTTCCTGCCTATAGTGTCGATCGGTGTAGGGAGAACTCTAGCTACAGCGTCCAACTCAAGCACAAAGAGTCTCAGTTGTTTTGATGCTCGACTGGAGTTCTGGCCCCCTTACTGAACCAACTTTCAGATGCTCTTGAGAGGGAGATCGAGGCCACCAAAACATAGGTCCTCTTTAATTCCTCTGATCGTGTCCATCGTTAGCCAATAAACTGCTTTTCAAGGTGGATCTGTTGAGGCGTCCTTAGATCCCTTTGCACTACCCCAGAAGTAATGCTTTTCCTGTTTGTATGTACAGTCGTTTTTCCCATGCCACATTTTGGGATGAGGCGCTCCACTGGCGGGGAGGGTGAGAACAAACATTTCGGCTCTCTACTGCCAGAGTGAATATTCAGTAAACTGTTTATTGTAGCAGGAAGCATTTTGACTTAGTCTAAGGCTGTGCTTTGATACCTTCAGTAAGAGACGAAGGTAAGAAACCTGGCATCACACCTCAGGGGCTCAAACTCTGCTACCAGGGAGAACAAAGCGCGAACAGGCCCGACAGCCGTGCCATGTTTAGTAACATCTTCAGGTCGAATTTCTGCGTGGAGGGAAATAGGCTTGCTTGTAAGATGCTGGCATCATGTACATGCTGAAGTGACATTTTAGTGGCTCCCTTCAAGCCTCTCAGAAAGTTTTCTAGATAGCCATGAGTATCAGTTTTATTATTATTAACACAAGGTCTCATTGTGTAGTATTGGCTGGCCTGGAACTAAGAGATCTCCCTGCCTCTGTACTGCCACACCCAGTTCCAGCTGTTTTTACTGATAATTTTGACTGAATGCTAAACACTGAACTTTTTTTTTTTTTAATTTTGTGTTCATTAGTGTTTTGACTACATGTATGTCTGTGTGTGGGTGTTAGAAGCCCTGGAACTGGAGTTACAGACAATTGTGAGCTGCCATGAGGGTGCTGGGAATTGAACCCAGGTCCTCTAGAATAGCAGTCAGTGCTCTCAACCGCTGAGCCACCTCTCCAGCCCCATGAAATATAAATATATATTAATATATATTAATGTCAGCTTACAACAGTTTAGTCAGTTTTATTACTAATTTTCTTTCATGCCTAAATTACAAGACCTTAATCATTTTAACATTTCCTCTGCTTTATCTGGCTTTTTTTTTTTTTTTTTTTTCTTTTTTTGAGACAGGGTTTCTCTTTGTAATGGAACTCACTTTGTAGACCAGGAGAGCCTCGAACTCACAGAGATCCGCCTGCCTCTGCCTCCCTAGTGCTGGGATTAAAGGTGTGTGCCACCACCGCCCAGCTTTATCTGCCTATCTTATATTGTAAGAATTCATGGTTACTTTATTCAGTAACCTGAATTTATTCCTTTGAGTCTCATTGCAATCTATTATGTTATTTGTCTCCAACTTTCCTTTGTGACTTAAATAAGAAAAGGATTGGCTTTTTGTTATCTCACACTTCATACCTACTGAAGAACTCAAGAGTTCTGAAATGTCTGTCGACATGTTTCTTTTTGCTAAACCTATAAAGATTTAGGTTCAAGTTCCTGTGCTTGAGTTCCAGTCTCCGCATCCCCATCTGATAATCTGAGATGGTAGGAGCAACCCTGGGCCTAGAGTAAATGAGTATGAGACTGTCCATGCATTAATGCTGGAGAAAGTCCGGTAGTTTTCTTTTCTGTGGCCTGAGAGATTATCTTTTTCTTCTGATCTCTCAGTTATTATAAAAACTAGAATTGAAGATTAGGCATGGTGGCACAGAACTTTAATCCCAGCACTCAGAAGGTAGAAGCAGATGGTTCATTTTGAGTTTGAGGACTGTCTGGTCTACATAGTGAGTTCCTGTCTGGCTAAGACTGACTATATGGTAAGACCCTGTCTTAAAAAACAAAACCAAACAAAGATAACAAAAACTACAGTTGGCCTAATTTGTGAAGAAGCTAACAACTGAAGCAGGTTTGGCAGCACGTGCAGTCCCAGCGCTAGGGTGTCAGAGGGCAGGAGGGCCATTACAAATATTGTCTCATAAAACAAAAACCCAAGCCTTTTATTTCTTATTTCAAACATTTGAAATGCTGATATATGTTGGAGACCGGTCCTAAGGCAATAGAAGATAGTCCTGGTCATGCAGGGACTGTCTTTCAAGAACTTTGTGTGTTTGTGTATGTGTGGGCTGGGATTAAGATGGCAGGGGTAATATAGGCTATAACATAGGTAAGGTTAGGGTGGCCACCAAGTCTAGAGGAGAGAGAAACAGGAAAATGTTATCTGGAAAAGCTATATTTGAACAGTCCTGGGTTATAACAAAGATCCTCAAAGGCCTTGTATGTTAAGGGAAGCATACAGATTGAAAGATTTTTTTTTTTTTTTTTTTTTTGGTTTTTTCAAGACAGGGTTTCTCTGTGTAGTTTTGCGCCTTTCCTGGAACTCACTTGGTAGCCCAGGCTGGCCTCGAACTCACAGAGATCCGCCTGCCTCTGCCTCCCGAGTGCTGGGATTAAAGGCGTGCGCCACCAACGCCCGGCTCAGATTGAAAGATTTTAAGCAGACATTTGGGCTGGTCACAGTTGATTTTTAGAAGTTCGTCATGCCTAAAATGTTTACTTCCTGACTGCATGATATATCTTCTGCCTTTGCACCTTTCTTTCTTTACCCAAGGAGAGGTTTATAACTGCTCCTCATACCTTATTGCTATTTATCTTTTAGTGCCCAATTTAGTGCTCATTTCTTCAGTGAAGCATCCTTTGATGTATACATTCCATTACCAGAAGGCATATTAGAAGTCATACCATATAGTTTTAGCTCTTATTTGTTTGATATGTGTTTTAAAACCCTAAATAAATGATAGAGAATGTTTCATCTATATGTGAATAGAAAATATATTAACAAAAAGTTCTGTTGTTTGATCTTTGTGTTTTGTTTCTCAGGGTAGAAGCAGATAATGGTCAACAGTCTCTTTAATTAACTTGTGATCATCATGTCTAAGGAGGAATGTGCTCAGGCTGGTGATAGTTCATTTTCCTCTGAGAAACATGCCCAGCTCATCTTGGCCCAAATCAATAAAATGAGAAATGGACAGCATTTCTGTGATGTACAGCTACAAGTTGGGAAGGAAACCTTTCAAGTTCACCGTCTGGTTCTGGCTGCCAGTAGTCCATACTTTGCAGCTTTGTTCGCTGGAGGAATGAAAGAGTCCTCAAAAGATGTTGTACAGATTCTAGGAGTTGAAGCTGGAATCTTT
This sequence comes from Peromyscus attwateri, assembly GCA_902168425.1. NCBI lineage: Eukaryota > Metazoa > Chordata > Mammalia > Rodentia > Cricetidae > Peromyscus > Peromyscus attwateri. The sequence continues at coordinate 23,558 of CABHPP010145398.1, forward strand.
CAGTTGCTTCTAGATTTCATTTACACAGGTATATCTATATATTAGTTTTCTGTTGTTGTGATAAAATATCATGACCAAAGTAACTTATTTAAGTTTGTCTCTTTGTAAAAGTGTTTTTTGTTTTTTTGGTTATTCAAGACAGGGTTTCTCTGTGTAGCCCTGGCCGTCCTGGAACTTACTCTGTAGACCAGGCTAGCCTTGAGCTCACCAAGATCCTCCTGTCTCTGCCTCCTGGGTGCTGGGACTAAAGGCATGAGCCACGATACTCAGCTCAAACTTATAAATAGAACCAAGAAAATAAAATTTGGTACCAATGTAGCCTGCAGTCGGGAGGAATCTCTCCCACCTGCATCCAGTAGCCACTTGGTCCTAAGTAAGCACAGAGGCTTATATTATTTACAAACTGTATGGCCTTGTTAGCTAGCTCTTATAACTTAACCCGTTTCTATTAATCTATCTGTTGCTACGTGGGTTGCTCCCTGGGCCGGCGTCTCCCCCCCCACCCCTTCATCTTCGGTTTGAATGTACCGCCTAACCTATCTTGCCCTGCCATAGGCCAGTACAGCCTTATTTATCAACCAACCAGAGCACCACATATTCACAGTGCACAGAAAGACATCCCACAGCAGACCAATAGTTTAATGCAGTGATTGTTATAAAAGGCTGGGGATGGCCAGGCATGGTGGTGCAACCTTTAATCCCAGCACTCAAGAAGCAGAGGCAGGAGGAGCTCTCTGAGTTCAGGGGCAGCCTGGTCTACATAACAAATTGCAGGTCAGCCAGGGCTACACAGTAAAACCCTATCTAAAGAAATAGAATGAAATAAAAATTTTAAAAATGCTGGAGCTTAGTAATAAAGTGCTTATCTATTATGTGCAAGGCTCTAGGTTATCCACAGACTCTTAAAAGGGATAAAAGTATAAGACTGACTGGAAATTTATTAGGTAAGAGAATTATAGTGTTTCTACTACCTTGAATATAATTAGCTATTTGATGTCCTCCAAAGTTATTACATAAATTGTGAAAGTAAGGCTGAGCATGGTGGCACATAATTATAATCCCAGTTGGGAGGTAGAGGCAGAAAAATCAGGAATTCAAGGTCATCTTCAGCTACATAGTGAGTTTGAGACCCTGTCTTAAAAAAGAAAAGAAAATGAACATGGAGTCTTTGGGGGAAGGAATCCAAATATTCAGTTCAAATTTTTAGTAGTTTCTCATATGTTATAGAGTCTTGATTATACCTCATATTAAAAGACTAACACTGTATGACATTTTATCATTAATGAATATAGTAAACCTGCTTTCTTCTCCCTCCCCACTACCTCAGTAAGTTTGTTAATTGCATATAACCTGTGTTAAAAGTATGAACTTTACCTGGATGTAGTATGCACTCCTTTAATCCCAGCACCCTGGATGCAAAGACAAGAAGATTGAGAGCTGGAAGCCAGCTTGCTCCATATAGTGAGACTTTGTCTCAACAAGCAAGCAAAGTGTTGGCTTTAATGTCAGTCCCTAATTTGCACTTGCTCAATCATACACTTTTTTCAAAACATTTTTGAAGAGTTCTTCATTTTTATGTTCTGTGTATGAGTTTTTACCTACATGTATGTATGTGCATCACATGTATGCAGTGCCTGCAGTGGCCAGAGAGGGCCTTGGATTTCTATGGGAATTGGAGTTACAGGCCACTGTCAGGCATCCTGTAGGTGCTAGGAACTAAATCCTGGGTCCTCTGCAAGAGCAGCAAATGCTCTGACTGCTTAGCCATCTCTCCAGTCTTTCTGTCGTATAATTTGGAGAAGAGTTATTTAAACTTCCTAATTCTGTTTACTTAATACAATAATAAAATTTATATCTGCTAGCTAGGAATATAGTGAATGTTGAATGAGTATAAAGCAGCTAAAACTGTGACTGGTTTATTATAGTTGTTCCATAAATGTTGTTGGTTGTTTTTGTTTTTGTTTGTTTTGGTTTTTTTTTTTTTTTTTTTTTTGAGATAGGGTCTCATTCTGCAGCACTGACTATCCTAGAACTCACTTTGTAGATCAGGCTGGCCTTGAACTCACAGAGATCCTCTTGTCTCTGCCTCCCAAGTGCTGGTAGATTGCAGACATTCACCACCACACTGGCCTAGTTGTTCCATGAATGTTAAATATCATTGTCATTTAAATTTTGTGTTTTTACCATATATCCTATTTACTTAGTTTCTACTCTGCAAAAATTAAACTTATTGAAGTCAAGTAAAATATTAAGCTGAATGTTTGTTTTGATTTAATGACTATTTTATCTACTTCTTTCCTTAGGATTAGTGACCATAGCTGTGAACAATGTTCAGGAGCTGATTGTTGCAGCAGACATGCTACAGTTGACTGAAGTTGTTAATCTCTGCTGTGATTTTCTGAAAGGACAAATTGATCCACAGAACTGCATTGGACTCTTCCAGTTCTCTGAGCAAATTGCCTGCCATGATCTTTTGGAATTTACAGAAAACTATATTCATGTCCATTTCTTGGAGGTTCATAGTGGAGAAGAGTTCCTGGCACTTACGAAAGATCAGCTGATCAAAATTTTACGAAGTGAGGAGCTTAGCATTGAAGATGAATACCAAGTCTTCTTAGCTGCAATGCAGTGGATTCTGAAAGACCTGGGAAAGAGAAGGAAACATGTGGTAGAAGTGTTAGATCCAATTCGATTCCCTTTATTACCATCTCAGAGGCTCTTAAAGTACATAGAAGGTAACTCTTTTAGTATATATCAAATTAGTTGATCACTAAATTTTTTTTCTTTTGTGTGTTGTTTGTGTGTGCATGCACTTAAAGGCCAGAGGCTGACCTCAGGTGTCTTCCTTAGTTGCTCTTCACATTGTTTTTTGAGACAGGATCTCTCAGTGAACCTGGAGCTTGCTGTTTCATCTAGACTGGCTAGCTAACAAGCCCCAGGGTTCTTACTGTCTCCACCTCCCCAGTTCTAGGATTTCAGGCTCATGACACCTTGTTGGACATTTTCACTTGAGTGCTAGGGATCAAACTTAGGTCCCATATACTCTGGTCAGAAGTAGTTGGCCAACTGAGACATTTCTTTAGCACCACAGTGGCTTTTTCTTATCTGAAATGTGATAGGTTTTTTTGTTGTTGTTGTTGTTTGTATTTTCGAGACAGGGTTTCTCTGTGTAGTCTTAGCTGTCCTGGAACTTGTTTTGTAGATCAGGTTGGCCTCCAACTCACAGAGATCCACCTGGCTCTGCCTCCCGAGTGCTGGGATTAAAGGTGTGTACCACCACCACTTGGCTTAACTTGAGTTTTATATTGCTTGTATTATGGCTTCTGTGTAAACTTTGAATCATCTTCAGGTTCTAAGCATTTTCTTCTTTGTTTTTTCTCATTGTTGGAGATTTTTTGTTTTAAGGTGTAGTCTAGGCTGGCTGAAACTCACAATCTTCCTGGTGGGGTTTCTAGTTCTGAAGTAACAGCAGAAAGGAAACACACACACACACACACACACACACACACACACACACACACACACACGATTAAAAAGGAAATAAATATTTAAAAACCACAATAACCTAGCAGCTGGTTTTGGACTGTACAGTCCATAGTATAGCAAAAACCAACCTCCTAGTGATAAATTACCCAGAGTTAGCCACCTAGGAATAATCAGTTTGTCACAGCACAGGTGGTTCACTTGGGCTGACACAAGAGGATTGCCATTTGAGGTGAGATTGATTTACATAGCAAGTTACAGTCCAGTGTGGGATATAATGCAAGACTATCTTGAAACAATAACAACACTCTGGGTATGGCACATACTTTTAATTTCAGCACTCGAGAGGCAGAGGTAGACGGATCTCTCTGAGTTGGAGGCCAGCCTGGTCTACAGAGCGAATTCCAGGATAGCCAGGGCAACACAGAGAAACCCCCCACCCCCGCCCCCCCCCCAAAAAAAATTACAGTTTTAATATTAAACAGTAACAACTCTCTGCTAAGAAAAATTAGGCACTTAGTATTTTTATTTTTCTTTCCATCCTCTTTTCTGTCAAGACCCTCAAGGTTTATAGCCATTATTTATATTTATGTTTGCAATCATGAGTCCCTTGGCTCTACGCCCTTATCTCTGTATACAGATGATTTTGATGCCAACAGATTATCAGTTGTAGTTTGTGTTTAAGATAGGATCACATGTAGCTTGGGTTGGTCATTAACTCAATATATAGCCAAGAATGACCTCACACTTCTGTTCCTCCTGACTCCATCTCTCAAGTGCTGGATTACAGGCATGTGATACCATACCCAGCTTCAAGTATGGTGTTTCCATTACCATATTTTCCTTTTTTATTCATTGTTTGAGTTGGCCAGATTAAAAATTTCTTTTTACTATTTTAAATTTTTTTTTTTTTTTTTTTTTTTGGTTTTTCGAGACAGGGTTTCTCTGTGTAGCTTTGCGCCTTTCCTGGAACTCGCTTGGGAGACCAGGCTGGCCTCGAACTCACAGAGATCCGCCTGCCTCTGCCTCCCGAGTGCTGGGATTAAAGGCGTGCGCCACCACCGCCCGGCTTTTTTTTTTTTTTTTTGGTACTATTTTAAATTTTTATGTGTGTATTTTGCCTGCACGTATGTCTGTGTATCATGTGTATGCCTGGTGCCCTAGGAGACAAAAAAGAGGAGGGGTCAGATCCTCTGGAACTGGAGTTACAGATAGTTATGAGCTCCCGTGTGGGTTCTAAGAACTGAACTTGGCCCTCTGCAAAAATATCAAGTGTTCTTAACTGTTGAGCTCCACAGGTTGGCTGGACTTTTTTTCACTTTGTTTTTTATCAAGTACTTCTTTCTTTGGTTTGGCTTGATTTTTGAGATAGAGTCTCTCTATGGAGCTTTGGCTGTCCTGGAATTCTCTATGTAGACCAGGCTGGCCTCTAACTCACAGAGATCCACCTACCTCAGCCCCCTGAGTGCTGAGATTAAAGGCGTGCGCCACTACCCCTGTCTTTTTTCTAGAGAAACGTGACTCTTTAGTTCCTGAATCCTTTCAAATTTGAAAATTCCTGGGTGTTGCTTTTTAAAATTAAATTTAGATTTGTATACTGTTCTTTAGTTATGATGGTATTCCTATTCTTTTTTAATTTGGTAAGGCATAGTTTTTTGGAGGGATTAAGATATTTTGTAAATTGTCCTTGGGTTATGAGAATGCATATGAAGGTCAGAGGACAACTTGTAGGGATGGGGTGGATTCTTTACTTCCACCTTACGGGTCTTAGGGATTGAACTTGAGTTGTTCAGGCTTGGTGGGAAATGCTGTGGCCCACTGAGCCATCTCGCCAACATATAAGACATAGTTTGGTTTTGTTTTCAGTGATTTCTTTTTTCTGGTTGAATGCCTTAAGAATTCTTTCATTATTCTTGGTGTTGTTGTTTTGTTTTGAACTTTGCTTTTTTTTTTTTTTATCAGATTTTATCATATTTTCTTTCTTTTTGAAAGTTCTTCTGAGTGTGGGATCTATTTGTGTAAACCCAGTACACAGGCAGCAAAGACAGAAGAATCAACTGTAAATCTGAGGCCAGCCTAGACTACTTAGTGAGTTCTAGGCCAACCTGGACTAAAAAGTGAGGTCCTGTCTCAAACATACAAAAACTTCTCCAAAAACAAACAAAATAAGTTTAATTTTCCTGTCACTTTGGGGAAGTTTTTTTGTGTGAAATTTCTGAATACTTTTAAATATCATCTGAGAGTCATCTTTTTTAAACTGTCGTGTGTGTGTGTGTGTATGTGTGTGTGTGTGTGTGTGTGTGTATGTGTGTGTGTGTTGCCTATTTCTGTGCCTTTGGAAGCCAGAAAACATTCCTGATCCCTTGGAACTGGGGTTACAGACAGTTGTGAGCTGCCATGTGGGTGTTGGGAATCAAATCTGGTTCCTTTGGAAGAGCAGCCAGTGCTTTTAACCATTGAGCCATCCCTCCAATCCACCCTCTTTTTGAGATAAGGTCTCAGTTATCCTAGGCTGGCCTTAATCTCATTATGTAACCAAGGATGACCTGGAACTTCTGATCCTCCTGCCTCCACCTCCCAAGTGCTAGGATTACAGGTGGGCCCTACCAGAACCAGTTTAGAAACAAAATATTCTGATGGTATGAGGAGCGTTTCCTAAAAGTCCCTTGGTATGATTGGGTAGGTTGCTTCTGCCCAAGGATACTTAGATGAGGTGGTGTACTTGAGATGAAAGTCGACCAGTGTCCTGTTAGTCAACCTGTACATTTTGTCTTCTCTGAAAGAGCAGTATTTTCTGATTTTCATAAAGAACTAGTAAGGGGCCAGGCGGTGGTGGAGCACGCCTTTAATCCCAGCACCCGGAAGGCAGAACCAGGCAGATCTCTGAGTTCCAGGCCAGCCTGGTCTACGGAGCGAGATTCAAGACAGGCACCAAAACTACACGGAGAAACCCTGTCTCGAAAAACCAAAAAAAAAAAAAAAAAAAAAGAACTAGTAAGGGATGTAGAGATCCGCTTGCCCCTACCTCTCAAGTGCTGGAATCAAAGATGTGCACCACCACGACCAGCTAATCAATGGATAATTTGGAGGAAGAATGAATAATTAAAAAGCAAAACATAGGAAACTGAGAAACAAAATAATCAATACAGTATCTTGGTTGGGGTAGAGCTCAGTGGAGGTTTGCTCAGCATAATTGTGGCACTCTATTTGATCCAGAGTAAGGACATCAACCCTACCACCACCCTCATGTTTCAGGCTAGAAAGACAGAATACAATTTGTCTTTCTCAAATTTTGTACTGCAGAATACAAAGTAATTGTACCCAGATAAAAGGAGAGGAAGGGAGAATTAGCTCTTTGTCAGAGCAGGGTTTGAATAAGGAGGCCGCGTAAACAAGATACTAAAAAAAAAAAAAAAAAAAAATCTATTGAAGTAAATCCCAGAGTAAAGAAGAGAAAGAAATTTAGAATTCAGCCTGGGTTGAGGGGAGTTGGGCGGGGGTGGAGGGGAGATGAGCCATAAACAAAAACACAATCCTCTTGAAATTCAGACAATAGAGTTACTTTAAAAATATAAATTTTATGAAACAGGAGCATAGGAGGAGATGCAGTGCTAAGGAAACAAAGTGAGAATTGAAACACCAGTTTTGTAGACAGGCATATATATATATATAGCATAGACATGCATGTAGACAAAACACCTGTACATGTAAATAAAATTAACTGTAAAAGTTTTAAAAGTTTTTTGTTTCTTGCTTTGTCTTATCATTTTTGAAGGTTTATAACATAAATGTATTTTCTTTTTGTTATTAGATTTTATGAAAAAGCGTGTGACTTTTAAAGTGTTTTCTTAGCTAATGGTGTTGTTTAGTGTTGAGGCTTGAACCCAGATACTCACACATGTTAGCCAAGTGCCTTCCCATTGAACCTGGCCCTGTAATTGTGAACTTAGTTCATTTTGCCATCTTTATTTGGAAAACATTATACATGTATTTGCAATTTTTTGTTGTTGTTTTTCAAGACAGGGTTTCTACTCACTATGTAAACCAGACTGGCCTCCAATTCACAGAAATCTGTCTGCCTCTGACTCCTGAGTGCTGGGATTAAAGGCATGTGCCTGGCTGGTATTGTTTTTTAAAAGCTTTTAAATTACATTTTTGTGTATTTGTGTGTGTATGTGTGTGTGTGTGTGTGGGGGGTGTTCCAGTATACCTCAGCATGAGTGGAGGTCAGCAGACAATTTGAGGAGTTGGTTCTCTTCCACCATGTAGGTCCCTGGAGTCAAACTGAGGTCTTCAGACTTGGCAACAAATCCTTTACCTGTTGAGCCATCTCACTGGCCTCTTTAAAAACATTTTGATAGATTTAAGGAAAGTATATTCCTTAGCAGCAATGATAAAAACATTATTTTCTATTGTAAGAGACATACTGTTGTTTGATAATAAGTTTGGGGCTTTTTTTGAAGGATTTATTTTATCTAAATAATGTGTATGTCTGTGTGGGTATGTGCATGTGAGTGTGGGTGCCTCTAGGGTGTGGGTGTCTGTGGATGTGGAGCTCTTTGAGATGAGTTTATAAACTGGGAACCGAACTTGGGTCTTCTGCAAGAGCAGTACACTCCCTTAACCCTCTCTCCAACACCAGTGAAGAGGGTATTTTCCTTGTTGTTTTTAGTTGCTGTTTTTTGTTTTGTTTTGTCTGTTTTTATTTTTGAAACTGAGTCTCAGTGTTTAGATCGTGCTGACCTAGAATTTGAAGAGATCCTTATGCCTATGCCTCCTGAGTGTTGGGATTAACAGCTTGTGTTAGTTACTCTGACTGACCAGGAAATGTGTCTTTTCAGTAATATCTGAAAATCTTTTAAAACATTGTCTTTTTAAATACTGTTTAGGAGTATCTGATTTTAATCTTCGAGTTGCATTGCAAACACTTTTGAAAGAATATTGTGAGGTCTGCAAGTCTCCCAAAGAGAACAAGTTTTGTAGTTTTCTGCAGACATCCAAAGTTCGACCTCGGAAGAAAGCAAGAAAATACCTGTATGCAGTAGGTAAGAAAAATCTGAAAAATAATAGAAATTATTATCAGGATAAGAGCTTTTTAATAGTTTGTTGTTATTACTATGCAGGTATTACTAATATGCAAATCTATCAGAAGGATATTTAATTTCATGTTTAGGCTTAAGATTAGTAAATTGAATTTGTGTAATAGGATGAACACATTTAAAACTTAACAGCTTCTCATTCAGCATTTCATTCAATGTTCTAAATCTTTGGTCTCTGATTACCTAGTTACCATCAAATGACTGTGCAGATTTATGTGTTTATTGTGTGTGTGTGCATACATCTGTGTATGCACATGGTATGTGAGTGGATATGGAAGGACAACTAATGGGAATTGGCTCCTCCCACTTGTAGGGATTGAACTCAGGTCATCAGGCTACACAGCCAGTTGTCTTCATCTGCTGAGTACTTCTTGTACTATCAGCACAAGAAACATTTCTGTAAAAGTTCAATTTTGCCAGGCATAATGGTTCATGCTTACAATTCTAGCATTCTGAGGCAGAGGCAGGAGTGTCATGAATTCAAAGCCAGCTTGGATTACATAGTGAATTCTGGGTCAACCTAGGCTACAGTATGACATTATCCTTAAAAAAAACTAAATAAATAAATAAATTCAAATAAATAAATATCTAAAAAATTTGCACTGTTCATCATGTCTTAGGTGATCATTAGGAATGATAGATAAGTGGTTTCTAAAGTGCTGGCAGCATGATCCATAAGAATATCAGAGGATTCTTTTCTGCCCTCTTGGCTTCTATGGAAGCCTGATGGGAAAAGAAGTTCTAAAAAGCAAATATGTCGGGAAGGCTGTGGTGCAAAGCCACTTTTGCTGGCTATAAGCAAGTCTCCAGCACTGAAGAGAGTACACAGCTTTCTTAAAACTGAAGGTGTTGCCGGGCAGTGGTGGCGCACGCCTTTAATCCCAGCACTCAGGAGACTGAGCCAGGCGGATCTCCTTGAGTTCGAGGCCAGCCTGGTCTACAGAGTGAGATCCAGAACAGGCACCAAAACTACACAAGAGACCCTGTCTCAGAAAAAAAAAAAAAAAAAAAAAAAAAAAAAATCTTTTCTGTGAAATGTGACCTAGCACCCTTTAAAAAAAAAAAAGGTGGATTTATAAGCCAGACATGGTGATACAAGCCTTTAGTCCCAGCACTAAGAAGGTAGAGGCAGGCAGATCTCTGAGTTTGAGGCAATGTACACAGCCAGGGCTATGTAGAGAGATCATGTCTCAAAAATTTTTCAAAAGTGGATTTGTGTAAAAAAAAATCAGAGGAACATGTCAAAATTTGTAATTTTAAACCATTAAAGTTGATAGATATAGAATGTATGGTTGTCCAGAAATCTAGATATACTATAGTTTCTATATGTATAGCTCATATCTATAGCTCATAATTATACATAATTAATTTTATACATATTTTCATATTATGTAAACAGTCTTTTGAAGTACATATTATACTTTTTTTTTTTTTTTTGCTGAGTGGGTGTGCAGGGAAAATATGGATTTCAATACACTATTTTTACTGTGTTTTGCTTCTTTTGCTGTTTTGTTTTGTGAGACAGAGTTTCTCTGAATAGTCTTGGTTGTCCTGGAGCTCACTATGTAGACCAGGCTAGCCTCAAACTCAGAGAGCCACCTGCTTCTGTGAGTGCTGGGATTGATTAAAGGTGTGTACCACCACCACCCAGCCTTTGATCTAGTTGTTAAAAGCTTATTTTTTATTATTGTGTGTATGATCTTTGTATGTGCATGCACATGGCATGGTGCATATGTGGAACTTAGAGAACAACATTTGTAGAGTGAGTTATTTCTTCCATCTTAATGTGGGCTCTAGAGATTGAATTCAGGTTTTCAGGCTTATGTGATAAATGCCTTTGCCAACTGGCCATCTCACCAGCCCTCAATCACTTTTTTTTTTAGATATATTTCTTATTTTTAATGATGTGTATATATGTGTGTATCTCTGTGTAGGAATGTGCATGTGTGAGTGCAGGTACCTGCAAACTTCAGAAGAGGGCATCAGATTCCTGGAATTACAGGTGGTTCCCAGTCCTTTGCAATAATATGCACACAACCACTGAGCAATCTCACCATCCTCTCAATGTATTACTTTTTAAAAAATAATTATGTATTTATTTTTATTTTATGTGTATTGATGTTTTGCCTGCATGCATGTCTGTGTGAGGGTGTCAGATCCCTGCAACTGGAGTTACAGACAGCCATAGCTGCCATATGGGTGCTGGGAGTTGAACCCAGGTCCCCTGGGAGAGCAGCCAGTGCTTTTAACCATTGAACCATCTCTCTAGCCCCATCAATGCACTATTTTTAATTGGGACATATAAAAGTCATAATGAAACTTTATAATTAGACAAAGAATATTGCCTAAATTTATACTTTATATAGCTTTCTATTATAACTGAAATCATATGGTAAAACCCTGAGGTTAACCTACTTGTTGCATACAAGCCATAATTTTCCAGGACTTGGCATAGTTGAGAATTACATATTTTATATACTATTTTTATAGAGGTGACAGGCTCTAAGCTATATAAATGTTTAGATACAGGGGACTAGATTTTCTTTATTACTGCCATTTTTATATTTAGCAATAAGTGATTTGCTGTATATATTTTTCTTCTCTGTTTAGGTGGATATACACGGTTGCAGGGGGGCCGTTGGAGTGATAGCAGAGCCCTCAGCTGTGTAGAACGTTTTGATACCTTTAGCCAGTACTGGACCACTGTATCTTCGCTTCATCAGGCTCGATGTGGACTTGGAGTAGCGGTTTTGGGAGGGATGGTCTATGCTATTGGAGGTAACAATAAAAATATCTCATTTCTTTCATTAATCTACTTGGCTACTGTTATGCCTGTGTCCTAAGCCCCCAGAGACCACCAGGAGGGAGAGCCTTGAGCTCAATTGAAGCAGGATTTTTAAGGAGTAAAGAATGGGGGGGGGGGGCTAGAGGAATTCTGGATTCAGATGGGGGTTGTACTCCTGATTGGGCAGGAGTGGGGCAATAGAAGACTTGATAAGCAGGGATTGGTACTGGCATTACTGCAAGGAAATTGGCAACTTATAATACAAGTTATATAAGCTATTCTTTATGTTTTAGAATATCTAGTACTTGCTTGTCTCAATTCTGATTGGTCCCCCACAGGGTACAGTTTGTGGCTTTTCCTGGTTATTGTTATGGTGAGGCCTAGTCCCAATATTGTTAGTCTGCAGCCTGTCATGGCTGCACTGATGTTAAGTTAGGCCTCTTCAGCTACATTGTGTATGTGCACCCCCCACACACCCTGCAGCTATGTAATGTACTTTTACCATCTTCACTCTTTTTTGTTTCCTCCCTTCTCCATGAGGTGTTTTTAATGAAAAATTACTTACTTATAAAATATAATAACCATCTCTTTGAACTTGACCTATATGAGCTTCATATTTAACATGTCTGTATTTTCTCCAAAATCTGTATTTTCCTCCCTTGATTTGCCATATACTGGATGGTAATGATGATTTGCCTAGTGTGTCAGAACAAAGCTTTAAACATCCTTTTTTGTTCCTTCAGTACTGAGTGATTTATCCTGGGGCCTCATGTATGTGAGGCAACCACTACCACTGAGCTAAAGCCTCCCTTAAAACTGTAGTCATCCTCCATGTTGTCTTTCTTTCACACCTATAGCCAGTCCATCGGTATTTATGCTTCAACGTTATAATACCCAAATCGTAATGGTTCTTTTTATCTCTAAAGTCTGCTCTTGCATTATGAATATGATCGTGTTATTGTCCTATTCTCTTTTTGTTGTTGTTGTTGTTTGTTTGTTTTTGAGACAGGGTTTCTCTGTGTAGCCCCGGCTGTCCTAGAACTCACTCTGTAGACCAGGCTGGTCTCGAACTCACAAAGATCCACCTGCCTCTGCCTCCCAAGTACTGGGATTAAAGATGTGCACCACCACCTGTTTTGTCCTATTTTCAACCCTAGAATGGCTCCCTCTCTACTGTTGAAAATAAAACCCAGTTTGGGGCTGAAGATGTAGCTCAGTTGGTATGGTGCTTGTTTAGCACGCAGGAGGCCCTGGGTTCTCAGCAGTACATAAATCACAAATGGTGACTGAGCTGTAATCACAACATCAAGAGGTGGAGGCAGGAGGTCAGAAGTTCAAAGTTATTCTCATCAGCACAGGTAGTTTGAGGCCAGCCAGGTCTACATGTGACCCATCTCAAAAAAGAAAAAAAAAAGGAAGGAGGAGCCAGAGAGATTGCTCAGAGTAAAAGAACTGGCTGCCTTTCTAGGGGACCCAGGGTCTGTTCCCTGCATCACATGGTGGCTAACAACCTCCTGTAATTCCAGTTCCAGAGGACCTGACATCCTCTCTCTTCAGACACTGAAACACATGTAATAAAGATGTTCATGCAAGCAAAACACCCATACACATAAAATAAAAATAAAATCTAAAAGAAAAATCCAGGGCTGGTTGTAGTGGTGCATGCTTTTAGTCCCAGCACTTAGGAGGCAGAGGCAGGCGGAGCTCTGTGAGTTCGAAGCCAGCCTGGTCTACAGCTAGGGCTACACAGAGACACTCTGTCTCAAAACAAACAAACAAAATAAATAAGAAAAAACGAAAGAAAGAAAAAGAAGAATCCAGTTTTCATTATATACTCTATGGTTCATATATGATATTTTTGTTTTTCAAGAAAAATTCACTGTCTGCCACTCTCCCTCTCATTGTGTTTGACTTTACCATCTGTTTTCCTTTTTTCTCAGAAGAGACACCCATCTTCTAGTTTAATGCTTAAAATTTCCCAGATGTGAAAGAGATGATATAAAACCAATTTAAACACTTAGTGGTGGCTACACTTTTAACAAAGAATGGTAAACTGGTTCTTACAGACTCATGTTTGAGAATTTTTCTTTTTACACTTTCTTTATTATATGTTTGTGTGTGTGTATATATATATATATATATGCACATGTGTGCCATAACATACATGTTGATGTCAGAGAAAAGTTGTAGGAGTTGGTTCTTTCCTTCCACCATGTGAGTTCTTGGGATAGAACTCAGATTATCAGGTTTGGAGCTTTTATCTGATGATTCATCTCACAAGCCTTGAGAGGAGCTTTTATCTGATGATTCATCTCACAAGCCTTGAGAATTCTTTCACATCCTACTCCTGTAGGATTTTCAGGACCTTTTCCCCATTTCCAATTAGAAGAAATAAACATGCTCACCAAAAACTGGATCTTAGGTAAATTTAAGGCCAAATCTTACCTAGTGAGTTCCAGGACAGCTAGGGTTACATAGAGAGACCCTGTTTCAAAGAAACAACAACAAAAAATAGGCTGAGCATGGTGGTACATAGCTTTAATCCCAGCACTGATCTACATAGAGAGATGAGAGATCCAGGATAGCCAGGACTAAATAGACCCTGTTTCAAAACAAAGCAATGAATGAATGAATGAATGAATGAATGAATGAATAAATAAATAAATAAGTAAATAGATAGATAGATAGATAAATACCGGATCTCAAGAGCTGAGAAGGAAAGCCTGTGTTCAGCATAAATCATACTGTTTATGTAAACAGTTTAGGAGCAACAAGCCACTCATTATTGGGACATTTATTTATTTGTTTGTTTGTTTGTTTGTTTGTTTTTCAAAACAGGATTTCTCTCTCTAGTTTGTAGTTTTGGAGCAACAAACCACTCATTATTGGGACATTTATTTATTTATTCATTCATTCATTTATTGGGTTTTTGAGACAGGATTTCTCTGTGTAGATTTGGTGCCTGTCCTGGGTCTTGCTCTATAGACCAAGCTGACCTCGAACTCACAGAGATATGCCTGACTCTGCCTCCTTAGTGCTGGACTAAAGGTGTGTGCCACCACTGCCCGGACCTACAGACCCTTTCTTAACAGCAGCAAAACAAAAATAAAGTTGCATGCAGAAGTAAAATGGACAATATCTGTGAGCATCTATCAATCCAATTTTTAAAACATATTTAACAACCGGGCAGTGGTGGCGCATGCCTTTAATCCCAGCACTGGGGAGGCAGAGCCAGGTGTATCTCTGTGAGTTAGAGGCCAGCCTGGGCTACAGATTGAGTTCTAGGACAGCCAGCACTGTTACGTAGAGAAACCTTGTCTTGGAAAACTAAATAAAAAAATTGTTTTCGTTATGACATTTGTCTTCCTCCCCTACTGTCTTCCATCTCCTTCTTGCTGATCTCCTTCATCCCCAAATAGTCCTCCCTTTTGCTTTTATTTCACATGTATTCCATTACCCTTCATGTTTTTTTTCCTTCTCCCTGCTTAAGGTCTCTTTTTCCCTCTTAGAGTTACGTTGACACTTTTTTAAAGATTTATTTATTTTATTGTGTGTATGAGTGTTTTGCTTACATGTATATACGTGCACCACATGTGTGCAATGCCTGAGGAGGTCAGAAGAGGATAAATCCTTTGGAATGGGAGTTATGGATGGTTGTGACCATCATGTGGGTACTAGGGACTGAACCCTGGTCTTCTGCAAGAACAGTAAGTGTTTTTAACTGCTGACCCAACTCTCTAGTCCCCACCCTGACTCTTACAGTTTATGAACATGATACACCTTCATTTTTCTAGATGTTCCTTAATTTAGAATTTTATCTAGTTTATTTTAAGAATTTTATTTTGAGACAGGGTCTCACTATGTAGACCAGGATGGCCTTGAATTCACAGAAATCCCCTTGCCTCTTCCTCCTGAGTACTGGGAATAAAGCAGTGAACCACCATGCCCCCAATATCTTGGTATATAAATTCTGTCATTTGGAATTTTGCAAATCTTTGGCTAGATTTATGGTGTTCGTGTGTGTGTGTGTGTGTGTGTGTGTGTGTGTGTGTGTGTGTGTATGTTATGGAGATTGAACCTAGTGCTTCATGGATGGATGCTAAGCATACCCCTTCTTCCCAGCCATTCTCCTACTTTCATTTTTTTTTTTTTTTTTTTTTATTTTTTTTTCATTTTTATTTTTTTATTTTTTTTTGGTGTTTATGGAGTGGCTACTGAGTTTAATTAGTTGCTTGCATGTACATAGATACAGATTATTTACCAGAGTGTAGATATTCCAGTGCTTAAACCATTGAAGAAAACCACTTTCCTCTACCTACCCTAGACTATTAAGTACAGTGTATTTTAAAATTCTATTTTAAGAACATAGTTTCTTAAATTTTATTTTCTGTTTGTTGCTACATATGGCTTATCATTTCCTTAAAATTCAAATTGTACCAGGCCATAAGCCTAAATTATTACCTGAAAAGAAATGAGAGTGTTAAAATGAAAATTGTTTCCTCAAAATTTACATGAATTGTTTAGGTGGTAGAATTAGAATTAATTAGAATGTCATGTGCTTTGAATTAAAAATATTGCTTGCTAGGCAAAGACTTTTAATGGCTATTTTAAAATTAGAAGTAATGATTGATTTCTGAAAACACAGAATGCTAATGCTGCTGAATGTTGTTTCTAATTCTATTCTTTTAGCATCACTAAACCTGATGTGTGTCTCTTTTTTAAAATCAGGTGAAAAGGATTCGATGATTTTTGACTGTACTGAATGCTATGATCCAGTTACTAAGCAATGGACAACTGTTGCTTCAATGAATCAACCCCGATGTGGCTTGGGAGTATGTGTGTGTTACGGGGCTATCTATGCTTTGGGTAATTATGCTGTTTGATTTAAGAACAACTGATCAAATTAAATTCTTGGGATCTGACAATTTTAGAGATGTTTCTTATTGACGTAAGAAATTTGCATCTAGATCTAGGACTGAAAGAAATAAGGTAGTTCTCTGTTAGTTCAAGGCCAGCCTGGTTTATGTAGTAAGTTCCAGGCCAGGGAGGGCTGTATAGTGAGACTGTGTCTTGAAAAAAACAAGCGTATCTTTTTAGCTTTGTAAATCCTTTTTTTTTTTTTTGTTTTTTTTGTTTTTGAGACAGGGTCTCATCCTGTAGCTCAGGCTGCCCTAGAAACATTGAACTTGCCATTCTCTTGCCTCTCCTCCTTGAGTGCTATAACTATAGGTGTTGGCTGTAATACATAGATGAAGGGAATATTTTTAATATCAGTAATTAGAGAATGGGCTAGCACTCGAGCTAGCACTCTCAGGGATTACTGCAAATAACCCTACACAGTGAGTTCCAGGCCAGCCTGAGATACATTATACCTCTCTCAAAATACAAAACACTAGCACCTAAGGCTCAGGGATCATTGCAAAACAGGGGATAGAGAGAATGTAGGTCAGTTTGCTATGAGACTATCTTCTAGGAATGTCAGAAGATGCACCATAAAGACTAACCAAAATGGCTCCCTAAACATGAGCTGAACAAGGACAGCAGCCACAGACATGCTAACTAACATGGATGCAGGGAAGCCCACAAGGCCTCAACTCTACACAAAGAATTACCGGCAACCAAGAAATGCTGAGAGAGGAGAAATAGTCTTCCCCAGGGAAGAACACACCAGTTGGTTATCCAATACCAAATGGTCAACCCTGAAAACATAAATATAAGTAACATATAGATTGAACAGGTTGTACTTATATATTTAGGAATATACATATGTGTGTGTGTTACAATATCTAATGAATAAGGAGACTATGAATTTAAAGAGATCAAGGACTATATTGGAGAATTTGAAGGGAAGAAAGAGAAGGAAGAAATGATGTAATTATAATATCAAAAAATAAAATAAATAATAAAAAATAAACAAAATTAAAAAAAATATAACACATAAATAACTGGACCAGAGGCAGAGGCAGGCAGATTTCTGAGTTCAAGGCCAGCCTGATCTATATAGTAAGCGAGGGCATACAGTGACCCCCTGTCTCAAACAACCAAACCTGGAGAATATTTAGAAAAATGAAAAGCCTTTTTGAAGTCTCTAAATTCGTCCTAAAGAAATAGTATACTGTGGTTTGGCTTAGAATTGGCCTCGATAAGTATTAACAATTTTGAACATGTAGAAGTCATGTTAAAAACTAATTTGGGTGAGCAGGGCATGGTAACCCATGCCTGATCCTGGTACTTTGGAAGGAGAGGCCCCTAGATCTCTGTGAGTCTATACACTCTGGTCTATATAGTGAGTCCCAGGACAGCCAGAGCTACATGGTAAGACCTTGTATAAAATAAAAAATAAAAAAAAATTAAAAAAAGGAAAGAATGAATAAAAGAAAAGAAAAAAATAATTTTGGGGTTAGGTGTATTAGTGCATATCTTTCTT
Organism: Peromyscus attwateri; assembly: GCA_902168425.1. Classification (NCBI taxonomy): domain Eukaryota; kingdom Metazoa; phylum Chordata; class Mammalia; order Rodentia; family Cricetidae; genus Peromyscus; species Peromyscus attwateri. The sequence continues at coordinate 41,352 of CABHPP010145398.1, forward strand.
TCTTTCTTTCTTTTTTTTTTAAAGGTTTTTGGAGACAAGATTTCTCTGTATAGCACTGGCTGTCCTAGAACTTGCTTTGTAGACCAGGCTAGCCTCAAACTCAGAGATACTTCTGCCTCTGCCTCTTGAGTGCTGGGATTAAAGGTGTGAGCCACCACTACCTGTCTGTTATGCATATCTTTAATCCTAGCATTCTGGAGGCAGATGCAGGCAGATCTCTATGAGTTCCAGAATAGCCAGGGTTATGTAGTGAACCTGTTCCAAAAATTAAAAATAAAAAGTTTTGGGAAAAATCATATTTCTCATACTGTGCTAAATTTTTCTATCTTTTGTTTTACTCTGTAATGAGCAAATCTGAACTTTACTCATAATTACATTCTGATTTTTCTTTTTTTTTTTTTGAAGATTTATTTATTTATTATGTATACAGTGTTCTGCTGGCATGTATCCCTGCAGGCCAGAAGAGGGCACCAGATCTCATTACAGATGGTTGTGAGCCACCATGTGGTTGCTGGGAATTGAACTCAGGACCTCTGGAAGAGCAGCCAGTACTCTTAACCACTGAGCCATCTCTCCAGCCCTACATTTTGATTTTTCATGTCAACTTGGACAGATCACCTCTCTGGTCCATGTGGCCTCATCTGTAATATGAAGTAGTTGGATTAGGTTGTTTCTAAAGTCTTTGTCATAAATAAGATTCCTCTATCTCAGAAATGATTATTTTTTGTTTTGTTCCAGGTGGGTGGGTTGGAGCTGAGATTGGCAACACCATTGAACGATTTGATCCTGATGAAAATAAATGGGAAGTTGTTGGCAACATGGCTGTGTCTCGATACTACTTTGGGTGCTGTGAAATGCAAGGTAATGCTTTTATAAGATATTTTTTCTGTTCAGTTACCAGCAATACAGTATTTGTCATTTGGTATATATGTATGTGTGTGTGTGTGTGTGTTGGCTTAGAATTGGCCTTGATTAGTATAATAATTTTGAAGATATGGAAGTCATGTTAAAAAATAGTTTTTGGACAGGCTGGCCTGGCATCCGGGCCATGGCGGGTGGGCACCACTGTGATCACAGGTATGTGGTGGAGAAAAGGGAGAGAAGGAGAAGCAGAGTGCTTTGTGCACTGTGGAGAGAAGCAGAACTGAAGACACAAAGGTGGTGAGGAACAGGCTGATATGGGTGGCCTATGCTACCATGTGGGGCCGAGTGATGGCTGGGCCTGTGCTGCAGCAGCCTAGGGCCTTGCCTGGGTTCATGGCCCTATCACAGCTCTGGTCTGTGTTGTTGTTCGTGGCCCAAGTTACCTGAGAGGGCCTACAGATACCTTTGGTCTGGGCCTGAGGCCATGAGTACAAGGGCCATGCTGCCACCGGGGGCATACTAATCTGCCACTCAGGGTCATGGTGATGTCCGGGCCCGAGCTGCAGCCAAGGGCCATGTCTGGATCTGTGGCCCCATGGCAGCCATGGTCTGTGTTGATGTCTGAGGGTTTGTTACCACTGGGAACCATGGGAGAGCTGGCCTTGATGGCATGGGCATGGGAGAGCTAGCCCGGACCCTTCCTTGAGGGGGTTGGTCCTGATGGAGCCTGGACTGACAAACTCAGCTACTACCCAGGCTCACATCCAAGGCTTTGAGTTGGTCCACCCCATCCACTCCATCTGTGAAGTGCTGGAGTGCACGAAGGGACAGGTGCTGCAGAACCATAGCCACAGGATTTCCATGACTTAGGGCAACAGCAGGATATCCAAGAGAAGTTTTGGTGATGGTCTAGTATTGATAGTGTATCAGAAGCTAGAGGCCTTGAACCAGATCAATAACTCATTGCAATAAACATTTTCAAATTAAAGCTGTTTGGGCAAAAAAAAAAAAAAAAATACTGCATATAATACATTGCAGCTCCCAAGGCCAATAGAACAAATGAATATGTGATGGAGAGGAGGGACATACGGAGGAGTGAAATGTTTGGGTTTTTTTTGTTGTTGCTGTTGTTTTGGGTTTGTTTGTTTGTTTGTTTTTGTTTTTGAGACAGGGTTTCTCCGTGTAGTTTTGGTACCTATCTTGGATCTCACTCTATAGACCAGGCCGGCTTTGAACTCACAGAGATTTGCCTGGCTCTGCCTCCCAAGTGCTGGGATTAAAGGTATGCTTGCAGAGGCAAGCAGATCTCTGTGTATATATGTATATACATTTATGTATAAAATTCTGTGAAGAATAGTTTGAGGGAGGGGTTGGGGATTTAGCTCAGTGGTAGAGCTCTTTCCTGGCAATCGTAAGGCCCTGGGTTCAGGCCTGGGGGTGGGAGGGTTGAGGGGCAGATAAGATGGCTCAGCAGGTAAAGGAGCTTCCACCATGTCTGACTGAGTTTGATTTCTGGAATCCACATGGTAGAAGGAGAGAACCATCTCCTGCAAAATTGTCCACTGACCACCACACGTGTGCTGTGGCATGCACACACAGGTACACATGAGCACACAAACTAAATAGGTGTAAACTAAAAAAATTATTGAGGCTCTATTTTCACAATACATTTTAAGACTGCTATTAAAGAATTAGTGTTAGTAATATAGAAATTCTGGCTTTTACTTCTTGTATTATTGACATTTTGTTTCTGTATTGCTAGAATAATTTTCCTGTAATGAAGAAAACTAAGTTAAACTTCAGATAGGGGCTGGGTATGATGGTACACACCTTTAATTCCAGCAATTCGGAGGCAGAGGCAGGTAGATCTCTGTGAGTTGGAGGCCAGCCTGGTCTACTAAGAGAAACCCTGTCTCAAAAAAAAACCAAAGCAAAATAAATAAATAAACCTTCAGATAGGTGCTAGAGAAATGACTTCGTGGGTAAATGTACCTGCTGCCAGACCTGACAACCTGAGTTTGATACTCAGGACCCAAATGGTGGAGTGTAGTTGTTTCTTTTTCTTCTTCTTCTTTTTCTTTGGGGGCTCATTAGCCAGCTCCCAAATAAATACATGGAGACTTATTCTTACTTATAAATGCCTGGCCTTAGCTTGACTTATTTCTAGCCAGCTTTTCTTAAATTATCCCATCTACCTTTTGCCTCTGGACTTTTACCTTTCTCTATATATCTTTCTTTCCTTCTTACTCCATGTCTGGTTGTGTGACTGGGTGGCTAGCCCCTGGTGTCCTCCTCTCCTTCTCCTTTTCTCGATCCTCTCTTTCTCTCTGCCTGCCAGCCCCACCTATCCCTCTCCTGCCTAACTATTGGGAGTTCAACTCTTTATTAGACCAATCAGGTGTTTTAGACAGGCAAAGTAACACAGCTTCACAGCGGTAAACAAATGCAACATAAAAGAATGCAACACATTTTTGCATCATTGAACAAATAATCCACAGCATAAACAAATATAACACATCTTAAACTAATATTCCACAACAGTGGACAGTGAGAACTGAGTCACATAAGTTGTCCTCTGACCTCAGTATTCATTATATGACACGCAGAACCAATCTATCATTCTTTGTTAAAACTGTAGTGTTGTTGGTTTGTTTTTTTAGTTTTTTGTTTTTTGTTTTTTCCGAGACAGGGTTTCTCTGTGTAGCTTTGCGCCTTTCCTGGAACTCACTTGGTAGCCCAGGCTGGCCTCGAACTCACAGAGATCCACCAAGCTCTGGCTCCCGAGTGCTGGGATTAAAGGCGTGCACAACCACCACCCCGCCGTTTTTTGTTTTTCTTCTTTGAGAGCCCACCACTCAGCTCCTAAATAAATACACACAGAAGCTTCTTATTTTCTTATGAATGCCTGGCCTTAGCTTGACTTGTTTCTTGCCAGCTTTTCTTAATTTATCTCATGTATCTTTTGTCTCTGGGTTTTTACCTTTATCCTGTATACCTTTCTTTACTTCTTACTCAGTAGCTGGCTGTGTAGCTGGGTGGCTAGTCCCTTCTTTTCTCACTCCTTGATCCTTTCTTCCCATATTTCTCCTCTCTGCCTGCCAGTCCCATCTATCCTTTCTCCTGCCTCGCTATTGGCCATTCAGCTTCACAGAGGTAAACAAATGCAACATAAAAGAATGCAACATATCTTTGCATCATTAAATAAAATTCCTCTGCATAAACAAATGTAACATCTTAAATTAATATTCTACAACACTCTGTCCACCAGTAAGTGTTCAGATTGGTTTTATACCATCTTTGTTTTACAGATCCACAGACAAACACACAAATAAAATGTTTTATTAAAAAATAGGAAAAACTTCAGATAGTCAGAAGTAGCTGTTTAGTAAAATAAGTATGTGAATTATTCCATTATTGTCGTTTTCTCTCATAATAACACCTAAGTTATTTTTACAAATAGAGAGAAAGTACCAAAACCAGTTTATTTTTTATTTTATTTTATTTTATTTTATTTTATTTTTTATTTTTTTTTTTTTCCAAGACAGGGTTTCTCTGTGTAGCTTTGCGCCTTTCCTGGAACTCACTTGGTAGCCCAGGCTGGCCTCGAACTCACAGAGATCCGCCTGGCTCTGCCTCCCGAGTGCTGGGATTAAAGGCGTGCGCCACCACCGCCCGGCTATTTTTTATTTTTTTATAGACAGAGTCTCACTATGTAGCTATAGCTGATGTCTTGGAACTCACTATGTAGACCAGACTGGCCTTGAACTCAGAGAGATCTGACTGACTGCCTCCTGAGTGCTGGGATCAAAGGCGTGCACTACCATGGTTGGCCTATATCTTTTCAATAGAAACTGAACACAAATCTTCCGTTTTCCAGGTTTAATTTATGTAATTGGAGGAATCAGCAATGAGGGGCTGGAGCTTCGTTCTTTTGAAGTTTATGATCCACTTTCCAAGCGTTGGTCTCCACTTCCTCCTATGGGAACCAGAAGAGCGTATCTCGGGGTAGCAGCACTCAATGACTGCATCTATTCTATTGGAGGGTGGAATGAAACACAAGATGCTCTTCATACTGTAGAAAAATACTCCTTTGAAGAGGTAGGTTGGATTTCAAATGTTTAGTGTTTTATTTTCTTCCTATACCTGTTATATCTGAAGGGATGTGTCCTCGTTTACTCATTATTTTGATCATTTATCAACTTCTCTCTCTCTTTTTCAAGACAGGGTTTCTCTGTGTAACAGCCTGCCTGGAACTCACTATGTAGACCAGGCTGGCCTTGAACTCACAGAGATCTGCCTGGCTCTGCCTCCCAAGTGCTGGGATTAAAGGTGTGAGCCACCACTGCCTGGCGGGCCTGTTGAGTTTTAATTTTTACCTTAAAATATTTTCTGATTTCTCTGGCAGTTTTTATTTGGACCAATGGATTGTTATAAGTATCTTATTGGTTTGTGGGTGTTAGCTAAGTAGTAAAGGGCCTACTTAGCCACTGTTGAGTCCCTGTGTTCAATCCACAGCAATAGCACAATATTATTTATATATATATATCTTAGGTGTTATTATGAGAGAAAATGACAATAATGGAATACTTCACATACTTATTTTACTAAACAGCTACTTCTGACTATCTGAAGTTTTTCCTATTTTTTAATAAAACATTTTATTTGTGTGTTTGTCTGTGGATCTGTAAAACAAAGATGGTATAAAACCAATCTGAATATATATATATATAGGCTTTTTGGTCCATACACAGTCTCTTAGCATATTCTTTTCCTTTTAAAAAGGAAAGTTTTTCTTTATATGTGTGTGTCTGTGTCTTCCATGTGTGTTCAGATATCTGCAGAGGTCAGATGAGGATATCAGCCCCCAGGAGTAGAGGTGATGGTGAGCCATCAGATATGAATGCTGATATTTAAATTTAGGTCCTCTGGAAGCAGCAAGTACTCTTATGTATTGATCCATCTCTCCAGCCTCTCTTTTTTCCCTTTTATTTATATATTTTTTTCAACCTGGTAACAGTTTAATGAAATTTTTATACCAAGAGAACAAACTTAGTGAAGGGGGCTGGGATGATGGCTAGATTGATAAAATGCTTGCCACATGTTGTAGTTTGATTTCTGTTACTGTGATAAACACCATGTCCACACACAACTTGGGGAGGAAAGGATTTGTATCAACTTAACAGGTTAGCCTGTCATCAAGAAGCCAAAGCACCACTTTTTAAGTCATCCATGTTTATGTGTGCTGGTAATACTAGTACTAGGGAGGCAGAAAATGTAGGATCTCTGTAGCAGAATGGCCAGCTAGTCTTACTGAAATGGTGTGCTCAAGGTTCTATGACAGATATTAACCTCTAACCTCCAGACACAGGCATATACACATATGCTTACACCTGCACACATGTGCATACACAGAACACTTACACACATTGGTGGAAACATCAAGTAGGGTGGTGATAGAAAAGCAAGACCGTGTCTGCTATGGGCCTTACATGTCCTCTAATGGCCAATTCTTAGCTTTTGGATTGGTGGGAGTTAATTGTCTGTTTATGTATTCCTGAAAGATTTAACTAATATGAAGATGTTAGGTCACAGAGATGAGCCTTTTCGGTGGCTAAAAATAGCCTGAGATCATTTGTCTTCCAATGTGTGACATTCCAGCTCTCCTCAGTTGTGGAAGTTTTAATCAATCTCACCTGTAAAATATTTCGAGATGCAGATTTTTTTGGGGGGGAAGGGGGCTTCAGTTCACAGCTCCCCCCTGTTGGCCAAGTATCACACCTTTGGTATGTAGAGTCCTAATGTGTCATGTCCCACACTGTGAGGGAGGTTTGTCTCTAGAATCTGATAAGATGAGGATGAGTAGGCAAGAAAGGCAGGTTCAGGAGAGAGAAGTAGAAGCAAAGATATTAAGGAAACAACAACAATAACAAAAACCACCTGGATAAAATCAAGTCACATCTATTAGTTATAATGATCCAAGTTTGATTTTCCCCTCCCCCCATCTGACATAACATGTGAAACATAATAGGGATATTATACCTACAATTGAAATAATCCAGAATGGGACTAGAGTGATGGCTCAGTGGTTAGGGGCACTTACTGCTCTTACAGAGGACCGAGGTTTAGTTCCCAGCACCCACATGGTGTATCACAACTGCTTGTACTCCAGTTCTAGGGTTCCAGCATCCCTTTCTGGAACTGGCAAACATGGAGCACTTACATACATACAGGCAAAACACTAATTTAAAAAAATGAAAACAAGATATTTTTAAAACAATAATCAAGAATGCAGTATGAGCTGGGCAGTGGTGGCTCATGCTTTTAATCCCAGCACTGGAGAGGAGGAGGCAGGTGGATCTCTGTGAGTTCGAGGCCAACCTGGTCTACAGAGTGAGTTCCAGGACAGCTAGGGCTACTCAGAGCAACCCTATGTCAAAAAACAAAACAAAACAACAAAACAAAACAATAAAAGAGAATGCAGTATGCCCCAAAGAAGTAAATGCAACAGAGAGACAGAGGAAATTAGCTGCTCCAAGAGAAACCCAGCCCACCAGCACTGATTCAACCAAGAACCCCTAGTGGACCGAGACTGTCAGTTAGAACAAGAGAGGCATCTTCAGACACAGACACCGCTGCACCGAGAGGAGTAGACGCCAGTGCAGAAATACAGGCAACAACATAAAGACCTACATGACAACACCAGAACCTATTTATATATTTTAATTTATTATTATTATTACTTTTTTTGAGACAGAGCCTCACCATGTATCATTGGCTGGCTGGGAAGTTGCTGTCTAGACTAGGCTGGTCTCCAACTCACTGGGATCCCCCTGCCTCTGCCTCCCACATGTTGGGTTTGAAGGCATGCACCACCACAAGTGGCTTCCTTCATTTTTAAAAAATAACTTCTGGGGCTGGAGAGATGAAACATCAGTGAAGAGCACTACTGCTCTTTCAGAGGACCTGGATTCTGTTTCCAGCACCACATCAGGCAGCTCATAACTGTAACTCCTAGTTCCAACATCCTTTGGCTTCCATTAACACTTGCACCCATGTGGGGCACATAAACTTATCCATGTGAAAACACATACAGTCAATAAAAATAAATCTTTTGGTCTTTTGAGACAGGATCTCTCTATGTAGCCTTGGCTGGCCTGGAACTCATAGAGATCTACCTGCCTCTGTTTCCCCAGTGCTGGGATTAAAGCCATGCACCACCTGGCCTGGACAAATAAATCTTTAAAAAACAAAACAAGGCCGGGCGGTGGTAGCACATGCCTTTAATTCCAGCACTTGGAAGGCAGAGGCAGGAGGATCTCTGTGAGTTCGAGGCCAGCCTGGGCTACAGAATGAGTTCCAGGACAGGCTCCAAAGCTACAGAGAAACCCTGTCTCGAAAAACCAAAAAAAGAAATAGATTTTTTAAAATACTCAAATATTATTTTTATGTGTGAGCTAGTTAGGGTTGTTATTGCTTTAATGAAACACCATGACTAAAAGCAAGTTGGGGCAGAAAGGGTTGATTTGGCTTACACTTCTATATTGTAGTCCACCACTGAAGGAAATCAGTACAGGAACTCAAACAGGGCAGGAACCTGGAGGCAGGATCCAATGCAGAGGCCAAGGAGGTTTGCTGCACACGGGCTTGCTCATTGTGGTTTGTTCAGCTTGCTTTCTGATAGACCCCAATACCACCTGCCCAGGGATGGCAGCACCCACAGTGGGCTGAGTCCTCCCATCACTAATTAAGAAAATACTCTATAGCTGGATCTTATGGAGACATTTTCTCAATTGCCCAACAGGGCAAACTCCAAATTTTGCATTTCTTTTTTTTTTTTTTTTTTTTTCAGAGCTGAGGACCGAACCAGGGCCTTGCCCTTGCTAGGCAAGCGCTCTACCACTGAGCTAAATCCCCAACCCAAATTTTGCATTTCTATGTCTGATGTCAAAGGGATTTTCAGATCTCTGACTTCTTTCAGCTCTTTTAACTCCAACATACTTCTCTCTCTTGGCCTGGTTCCATAACTGGTCTGCAGCTCTCTCTTGCAGATATCCCACAACTCTGGCATCTCCAATGTCTTGGGATCCAAAGAAATCCAGGCTTCACCTTCACACGATGGCCTGTCTGAGGTTCCATGCAGGAACAATCCTGACACGTGCCTGGCCTCAGTGTCTAAAGCCACAGAGGGATATTTCATAACCCCTTTCTTGTATCTTTGACTCTAAAGCTAAACCACATGGCTGAAGCTGTCAAGTTCTTCTGCTTGATGGGGTTGGAACTTGCCCCTCTTGTTCAGTTACATTTGCATCAGCTTTCTGTTGTTGATGGCTTCCTTTACTGCTTAAGCTTCCTTTATTTCCTTTTCTCAAGTTTAGAAGCTTAGCTTGGTGGGGTCTTACTCTAAGGTCACCAATCCCTTTATTCCATTTAACATCAGGGTTTTCTTTAAACCCTTTTTTTCTGTCCTACAAATTTTATTAGTCCTGGGGAAAGGGGAGAAGCAGCTCCTGTCTCTTTCATCCATTACTGTTTGCTGTTGCCATTGATGGGGTGGTTCACATGGTTGGGAGAGGACAGGAAGGCCTTGATCTTGTAGCACTGAGATATGCTACAGAGGCAGAGAGCAAGGGAACATTGTCCAGGCAGCCAGGGGCCAGGACCTACCTGGTGGATCAGCAGCAGATCCAGCAAGTTGTAATTGGCAAAGGAGATCTGGTCACCCACAATGAAGGCTTTGCCTCCCTGGTTCTGGGACAGCAGGGTCTCAAAAGGCTTCAGGTGTCCAAGCAGGGCCTTCACATAGTCATCCTTACCATCCTCATATTTGGTGTAGATGAGGGTGACATATTGGCAGCAAAGGTCTTCCACCCCATTCATATCTACCAGGGCAGCCTTCCTCTGGTCTTCCCATAAAGCCCAAAGGATTGGTCTAGGTGACTCAAGATGGCATTAAATTGGTACAGGGTGCGATCTCCATCCTCAAACTTGGGGAGCTGCCCACACAGACAGGTGGGCTTGAAGCAAGCCTTGCATCCAGCTATCTTTGGTAACCACCTCCTCCTTCCAGCTCTGGCCCTGGTTAGCCAGCAGTATGTGCATAGCCTCATGGCACCCTCAAACTGGGAAATAGACAATGGTGTTCGGTGGCAAGGCTGCTGCATGGACGGAGACATGGACTCAGTACTTTGTAGACAGTGATAGATCTTGGGCACAGATGCCTTTTCTTTAAACTTTTTATCTCCTTGACCACTGGGTTTTGCTCCATTACACTTCTTCATGTTCCTTTCCTCCTCAACCTTATATTTTGTATTTTTCCTCACCTATGTGCTCCTTTTCCATTGTAGATCTGCATAAGAGTGACTAACTTGTAACTGAATAACACAGTCAATACTAGGGTGTCTTGAAATCTCTGCTAATGCCAATAATCTAAAACTCTTCAATTTAGCTTCTGAATGAAGAAAAGAAAGGAAAGGACATGACCGCTCCTAGGTATGGTGGAGAAGGTTTATTGTAGCTAAAAGGGAGAGTGCAGGTGGAGGCACAGACATCTGAAAGAGTCCATAGCGAACATGACCATACTGAGCTGGGCCATGTGGGGAGGTGGGGAGAAGCGGGAGAAAGGAAAACCAGGTGCCATAGCCAGAAAGACCAAAGTCCAAAGAAGGGAGGGTAACCAAAATGTCTGGGGGAAGGGCAGCCCAGCCCCTGGGCTGGAGAGTTCAGGATTGAGGACAGGGTATACCAGCCTCATAGGGACTGAGGGATGCTGGGAGAACCTGGTGGCCAGGTCTGCTTCAATATGTTAAATAGGCACCTCAGCCATTTGTCCTGGGTTTGAAACTTAACAGCCTCTAGCAAATTTTGGACAAGGACAGAAAGCATTTATATTCTTTACCAAAATGTCACAAGAATGGTCTCTGGGCCACTAATTATTATGTTCTTCCCCTCTAAAACTTCTTGGGCTGAGCTATCATAATTTACATTGCTCTCAGCACCACTGTCTTATATGCCCCTACTAGTATGGCAAGTAAACCCAGCTTAAAGCATCCAGCTGATTTTCTATTCCAAATTCCCCAAGTCTTCCAAATTCCTCCAACAAACAGCATGGTCAGTCCTATCACATCATTACCCCACTTTTTGATACCAGCTTCTGGTTTAGTCACTGTTTTATTGCTGTAGAGACCATAACCAAAGCAACTCTTATGAAAGAAAGCATTTAATTGGGGGCGGCTCACTTACAGTTTCAGAGGTTCAGTCCATTATCATCATGGCAGAGAGCATGGTGGCATGCAGGCAGGTGCTGAGCAGAAGCTAAGAGCTACATCCTGATTTATAGGCAGAGACACACACACACACCACACACACACACACACACACACACACACACACACACACACACACACAGAGGAGAGAGAGAGAGAGAGAGAGAGAGAGAGAGAGAGAGAGAGAGAATGAGAATGCCTAGGGCTGGTATGAGCTTTTGAAACCTCAAAACCCATCCCTAATGACACATTTCCTCCAACAAGAACACACCTCCTAATCTTTCTAATTCTTTCAAATAGTACCATTCACTGGTGAAGAAACACTCAAAAATATCGTTTTATGTGGCCATTATTATTAAACTACCACGAGTAATAAGTCCTTTTAACTGCTGAGACATCTCTCTCGCCACCTAAATAAAATTTTTGAAGAACCTTTTAAAAATAAAAAATCTTTTAATATATAAGCTTTTTTCCCTTAGAATTTTGTCATCCCTTTGTTTTGAATATATTACTTACATTTCATTAAGGTCTCAGAGTGTTGACTTAAATGACTCCTACGCATTTTTAAAACTGATTTATTTTTATTTCATTGTGTGAGTGTTTTGCTTGCATGAATGTCTTGCACCACATGTATACAATGCCAGCGGAGTCCAGAAGAGAGTATTGGGTACTTTGGAACTGGTATCACAGACTGTTGTGAGCCACCACATAGGTGCTGGGAACTGAACCTCTGTCCTCTGCAAGACCAGGCAGTGTTTTTTTGTTGTTGTTGTTTTTTTTTTTTTTTCTCGAGACAGGGTTTCTCTGTGCAGCTTTTGGAGCCTGTCCTGGAACTTGCTCTGTAGACCAGGCTGGCCTGGAACTCACAGAGATCCGCCTGCCTCTGCCTCCTGAGTGCTGGGATTAAAGGCATGTGCCAACACTGCCTGGCCAGGCAGTGCTTTTGACCACTAGCCCTCTCTCCAGTCCCTCTGTATGATTTCTTAATCATATATTATAGTCAGATATGTTTAACTATTCTCTAGACTTACTGTTTTATCATACCTGCCAAAAAGTTTATTTAAAAATGTTGTATGTACTTACTTAATTGGATTGTTTAAATTTAAACATATAAAGTCTAGAATATATAATTTCTCAGAAATTTTATTATTACTTTATGACACTACTAATATATATCTTTTCTCACTTTACTAGGAGAAGTGGGTTGAAGTTGCTTCAATGAAAGTGCCTAGAGCAGGCATGTGCGTTGTGGCAGTCAATGGTCTCCTGTATGTTTCTGGAGGCCGCTCTTCTAGCCATGATTTCTTGGCCCCAGGTACCTTGGACTCAGTTGAAGTTTACAACCCTCATTCAGATACATGGACAGAAATTGGTAACATGATCACTAGTCGTTGTGAAGGTGGTGTTGCTGTACTATGACACAGAAAGCATAAATGAAAATGTAGGTCCTGACCTTTTATAAATCAAAGATATATTTGTGATATGACCGTCTGATTCTTTTGAGGATTACATATATTGAATAGATAGATGAGTGATTTTTTTCTAAAAATTTGAATGAGAATGGATATGGAATATATCTTAATAAAGAACTCATACTAATTTGCAAAGCTTAGCAACAATAGAAATGGTATTTGTGTCCTACAGTTATTCAATTTTCAATAGAATCTTAGTTGTAAAAATTGTTTGCAGCCGGGTGGTGGTGGCGCACACCTTTAATCCCAGCACTCAGGAGGTAGAGGTGGATCTTTGTGAGTTCGAGGCCAGCCTGGTATACAGAGCGAGATCCAGGACAGGCACTAAAACTACACAGAGAAACGCTGTCTTGAAAAACGGAAAAGAAAAAAAAAAAAAAAAAAGTTAAAAAAAATGTTTGGTAGAAACTTCTGGGAAATACGGCCTTTGGTTACCTCTCTACTGCAGTTCAAGTTGTAACATAGCCTGTATACAATGTAAGGATAATCTCCATGAGACAAGTTAAAGATTTCTATAATTCATGATTTGGTCCAGAACATAGTTTCCATGGTGTCATTTGACCTACAGAGAAAAGCCAGTGAAACTGTCCTTCAATGGCAGGAGTTTTCACTGTCCCCAAGTAAAAACACTGGAAGATTAGGAAGGGCATATATCTAGGGGGGGGGGGGTTGTTGTTGTTGTTGTTTTGTTTTTTGAGATAGGGTCTCTACATAGCTCTGGCTGTCCTGAAACTTTCTATATAGGCCAGGCTGGCCTCAAAACTCACAGAAATCTGCCTGCCCCCACCTTTCCAAGTGCTGGGATTAAAGGCCTATGCCACTTGTCCAGCAATATCTAGCTATTTAGATAGGAAAGTTTCTGCTTTTGATAGTCTAAGAGAAGATTTTACCCACTCATATTTTTTGTTTTGATTCTGACAATACAAGTTCTTGGTGAAAGTTCTTTATAAAAATACTTTTACTTTTTAAAATTTGTGTGTGTGTGTGTGTCTGCTTGTCTATATGTGCACCATGTGTATAGGTGTATAGACAGATGCCTGCTGAGGCTAGCAGAGGGTATGGTATCCCCCTGGAACTGGAATTACAAGTGCTTGTGAGCTGCCTGATGTGGGTGCAGGGAACTGAAAGAGCAGCAAGTGCTCTTAACTTTTGAGCTATCTCTGTATTCCCTCTTTTTTTTTTTTTGGTTTTTTGAGACAGGGTTTCTCTGTATAGCTTTGCGCCTTTCCTGGATCTCCCTCTGTAGACCAGGCTGGCCTAGAACTCACAAAGATCCTCCTGGCTCTGCCTCCCAAGTGCTGGAATTAAACGCATGCACCACCACCACCCGGCTGTATTCCCTCTTGATGACAGTTTTTTGTTGTTTTTTAATATGTGTGTGAGTGTTTTACCTGCAGTTTTGTCTGGGATCTTGTATTACAGATGGTTGTGAACCTCCATGTGGGTGCTGGGGTCCTCTGGAAGAGCAGCCAGTGCTCCTAACCAGTAAGCCATCTCTCCAGCCCCTTGATAACAGTTCTTGATTGAAATAGTATGTAATGGGTATAAGAATCCCCCAGGCATTATTATGTGCTTAGAAGTTTCTTCTTTGATAGTCACCAAAATTATCTGTTTAGTTTTAAGAAGAGAGACTTTTGTTAGATTATTAAGCTTTGTTTAATTTATTTGTACTTGGGTAAGCCTATGTAATAGCTTAGTATAATGCTACTGCCTGGCTTGGAGAAAGCTGAATAGTAGTTACAACTTTTTGTTTTGTTTTTTGTTGGTTTTGATTGTTTATTGTTGCTTTTGGGACAGTTTCACTATTCAGCCCAAGTTATCCTTGAACTCTCAACGATTTTCCTGCTTTAGCCTTCCGAGTGCTGGGATAACAGGCGTGAGCCATCATACTTGGCTCTGTAGGTACAGTTTTGAGCATCCTTAATCTGAAACCCGAAAGCTTTTGAATGCTGACATCCGATGCAAAAAAAAAAAAAATGTTTCGGATTTTGGATCATTTTAGACTTCTGATTTTCAGAATAGGGATGCTTAGCTGATAATGCTACATAGTCTAAAATCTGGTGTATTCTGAGGTCCAAAACACTTCCAGTCCCAATCACTTCAGATCTTCATCAGAGATTTAACCTGTACGTGTGGAATTTTTTTTAAAAGATTTATTTATTCATGTATTTTATGTACACACCAGAAGAAGGAATCTGATCCCATTACAGATGGCTGTGAGCCACCATGTGGTTGCTAGGAATTGAACTCAGAACCTCTGGAAGAGCAATTAAGTGCTCTTAACCACTCTTAACCACTGAGCCATCTCTCCAGCCCGGATTTTTTTTTTTTTTTTTGAAGCTGGAGGATCGAACCCAGGGCCTTGTGCTTGCTAGGCAAGCACTCTACCACTGAGCTAAATCCCCAACCCCCGGAATTTTTTTTTTATAGACAAAGATTGTGTGAGTTATAACTACCTTGGATCTAAAACTGCTTCTAAAAACTTGTTTCTCCTGATAATCATTGTTAAGAATTGTTTTATGCTGAGTTCTAAAGGCTGTGATCACTGCTTTTATTTTTGCTAGGCAGTTAGAGCCATGTTATTAAGGGTTTGCATGCTTTAGATTTAACTGGCTGGCTCAAGGCTGATTTCTTTCTTTTTTCTTTTTCTTTTTTTTTTTTTTTTTTTTTGGTTTTTCGAAATAGGGTTTCTCTGTGTAGTTTTGGAACCTGTCCTTGAACTCACTTTGTAGACCAGGCTGGCCTTGAACTCACAGAGATTTGCCTGGCACTGCCTCCCGAGTATTGGGAGTAAAGGCATGTGCCACCTCTCCGGTGATTTCTCTCCTTTTTTTTTTTTTTTTTTTTTTTTTTTTTTTAACTAAAGTCTTTCAGTATATTGTTAGAAGCATCACCTTAATTAGGTAGAAAACCTTTAATCAGCATTAAACATGTCATACAGCACAGACAGAAAGTAGTGTCTCCTCCTATGAAATTTGCTGAAAGTTTGAGAGGTTGTAGTTAGGATCTATAAGATGTCAGAAAAAGAATACCAACAGTGTTTATAGTCTACTTTAGCTAACCCATGTGTTCCTAATGTTTCTAATTAGAGAACCTGTTTTTTGGTTCAAAACAGATTCACAAAATACTACTTCAGTTTCTCATTATTGCCCAGTACCAGACAAAAATGGCAAGGGATACACACACACACACACACACACACACACACACACACACACACACACACCCCTGTGGCAGAAATGGAATGTCAAGACATTCAGTATTTGGTATGTATGTATGATCAGTTCAGAAGTTCCCTGAAAAGTTAACTAAATGTGTATTATTTCTCAGGTGATAACATACTATTTTTTAAAGAATGTACTAATAAAGTTCTAACTATTTTCTTTACTTTGAATTAACTTAGTTCATCAGCATTACGGATAACCAAACTGTAATAGGATTACACTAGCTTTTGTTTTTAACTTTAGGAATGTACACATTTAGTTACATAATTGCATTTTTAAAGAAATTAAAGTGCTCTTTCTCCAGAATGTTTGGCAGTTTCAGTATGTTTCTAAATACTCTGTCCGTTTTATGTGGTGACAGATACCTGTAAGTCCCAGCTGCTGGAGGAGACTGAGAACAGGAGTTTGAGGCTACATAAAATACTAGAGTTGGGGGACAGAATTATAATCTGGAGATAGAGAGCTCAGAGGTAAGATCACCTGCACAGTATGCATGAAATGCTGCATTTAATCCCTAGCACCTCAAAAAATTTATTTTTTTTCTTTTAAAGACCATGTATAATGTCTTGAGAATCAGTTTTCAGCCAGGTGTGGTGTCTCTCACACCTTTAATCTTAGTACTCAGGCAGAGGAAGGAAAATCACCATAAATTTGAGGCTAGCCTGGTCTACATAGCAAGGTCCAGGCCGGAAGCAGCTATGTATTGCAGTCTTGTCTCAAAAAAAAGTAATCTTTTTTTTTTTTTGTAAACAGACAGAATCTCACTATGTAGATGGCTTGGAACTCTCTATGTAGATCAGACTGATCACAAACTCACCAATAAACTTGTCTCTGCCTCCCCAAGTGCTGAAATTAAAGGTGTACACCACCATGCCCAGCAGTAACAATTTTTTTTTTTTTTTTTGATTTTTCGAGACAAGGTTTCTCTATGTAGCTTTGGAGCCTGTCCTAGAACTCACAGAGATCCACTTGCCTCTGCCTCATTCACTGTAGGTAAAATTCACCTACAAATTAGTGTTTTGAAAGTGAAATTGGGCAATCAGCTCGAAAGTATGACTGGCTTCTCTGGAAGACAACTCATTTGAGATTAGGGGAAAAATTGAAGTAAGTGACTGTAAGCAACTCAGAAGCAAAGAAGCACTTCCTCATCAAAATAGTTTATTAGAATCTGAAGAAGCTCTGAAAGGACGAATTTTCCATACCAGCCAATACTATTCTGTATATTAAAAATTCTGTAGTCATTTCAAACTGTTACATTACCTGATGAGCACTTTAGCAATAAGAATGGGTCTGGTGTGATGATGTATTAGTTTGCTATTGTTGCTATTAACAATATGCTAAAGAAATTTAAGCAAAGGGCTTGTTGCTTACTTGTGAGGACTAGAGTTCAAATCTCCAGAGACTCACTTAAATGGTTAGATATGGTGGCCTGCATCTAATTCCAGCCTCAGAAAGGATAAGGTAGTATATCTCCTGAGAAAGCTGGCTAGCGAGACTATCCATATCAGCCAGTTCTGGGTTGATTAAAAATCAGTATTGGTAGTTACTTCCTCTTGAGAGCTATGAGAGAATGACCTGTTTCATGCTACTGATCTGGTCTGGTAGGTGATCATTACCATACTTATATGGTATTTATTCTCCATGATCCCAAATATTTTTTTTTCCTTTTTTCTTTTTTGGTTTTTCCAACACAAGTTTTCTCTGTGTAACAACCTTAGAACTCACGTTGTAGACCAAGCTAGCCTTGAACTCAGTGATTGCCTGCCTCTGCCCCCTGATCGCTGGAGTTAAAGGTGTGCGCCACCACCACCTGGCTGAAATATTCCCTTTACAAAAACATTAATTATATCATGTGAAAGTCTATCACAATCACAATATAAACCTTAATTACATAAAGGCCACCTTTCTGAAAGTCACAGGATGACTTACTAGGGGTTAGGGGTTCCAAAGCTTAATTCCTAACAGATGCATAAGTTACTGTTTTGATATATTTCTTCCTTTGTTCCTTATCTGGAGACTATTTTAGTGCCTATAATCAAACCCACATAGAATAGATCTTAATACAGCATGTTAACTTTGAACAAATGGTGGAAATTTAATACTTATACACCAGTATGATTATTAATGTACTATGCCAACTCACCACATAAAACTGGCATACCCTTTTCCAAAGTTGACACAGAACTCAAGTCTTCAAAAATTCAAATGTGTATGTATGTATATACATCTATATATAACCTGTAGCATCAGTAGCAACAATGGCTTTTCTTGGTTCTACATTCACCTGAATAAAATGTAGAAATATCCAGCATATTCCATTAAAAAAATAAAATAAAAATCCCAGAAAACAGCAAAGTTCTGTTATCACTGTTGTGATACGTGGAACATTTTTTTTTTTTTTAAATCTGGCTTCTCAATCATTATCTGGAAGGAAAACATTGTAGAATAATATTAAAAACAGATCTGAAAAGCAGTCACTACTGTGTGACAGATCTTCATAGCAGGAATTACTAGAATAGAAAATGTGTGTGTGTGTGTATTATTATATACTTTGCTCCTAAAATTTGTAACTATTATTTACGTACTTGTATCATCAAAGATAAAACATTCAAAGTGATATAATTTCCTCTGATTTATTCATATCTCTTATATGTTTCTTTTCTGATCATCCTGCACTGACTTCCCACGTGCCAGTCTTTGGGGTACTAGGAACCAAACTGAGGGCTTTGTGCATGACAAGTATTCTATCCACCTGTTGATGTAATTCTAAACAGTCTTATTAAATAAGAAACACAGAGCCAAATAAAGAGTTAAAAGCCCAAGAGGTCAGAGCACTAGCGAATAGCCTTTAGCTTACCAGCCACTACTGTCCTTACCCTCCGAAAGAGACCTACTTCCTGTGTGTCTGTATTTTTATTGACTTTCTGTTCTGCCTTCTCATTGGTTCTAAACCAAACCACATGACTTCTTCGTCACTGACTGTCTATACAGACCTCCAGGTCTCTATGGTTGGTACTTGGATTAAAGGCGTGTCACCAAGCTGTCTGTGTCCTTGAACACACAGACTTGGCCTGCCATGTGATCGTATTAAGGGCGTGTTACCACTGCCAGACTTCTGCTAAATGGCTTGCTATTAGCTCTAACCCCCAGGCAATTTTATTTATTAACATACACAAATTTATTCTAGCACAAATAAAATATCACCATATCCACCAAGCTACATTCCTAGCCCCCATACCAGGTTTTCAGTTCAAATTCAAGATGCCAGGCTGGGGATGTACTGCTCAGCAGCAGTGCTTTCATAGCATTTATGAAGCACTAGGTTCAATCCCTAGTCCTATGGAAGGAGGAAAATTCAAATCAAACAAACAAACCAAAGCAATACTTTTGCCATTATTTTATTTGAGACAGGGCCCCCTCTATGTAGCACTGGCTGTCCTGGAACTTGCTAAGTAGATCTGCCTGCTTCTGGATTAAGGGTGTAATCCATTATGCCTGGATTTTGTTTTGTTTTTGTAGACAGAGTTTCTATGTATAGCCCTGGCCGTCCTGGAACTAGATCTATAGATTAGGCTGGCCTCAAACTAAAGATATACCTGCCTCCCAAGTGCCAGGATTAAAGGTGTATGCAACCACCACCCAACCATATTTTATTATTTATTTACTTATTTTTGATTTCTCAAGATAGGGTTTCTCTGTACAGTTCTGGCTGTCCTGGAACTCACTATGTAAGCTAGGGTGTCCTCAAACATATAGAGAGATCTGTCTCCCTCTTGAATGCTGGAATTAAAGGCATGCTCCACCACCATATGGCTTTTTTTGTTTTGTTTTTCGAGACAGGGTTTCTCTGTTTAGTTTTGGTGCCTGTTCTGGATCTTGCTCTGTAGACCAGGTTGGCTTCAAACTCACAAAGATTGGCCTGGCTCTGCGCACACACACACACACACACACACACACACACACACACACACACACCCAGTGCTAGGATCAAAGGTATGTGCCACCACTGCCTGGCTTCCGGCTTTAATTTTTTGTTTTTTTAATTTACTTTTATGTGTATGGGTGTTTTGCTTGCATGTGTGTCTGTGTATCACACATGTGCCTTGTGCCCAAGGAGACCACATTCAAACCCCTGGAACTAGAGTTATAACTGATTGCAGAATGTGGATGCTGGCAATTGAGTATGATGCTCTTAACCACTAAGCTGTTATAGTTAAAAACCTCGGTAGGCAAAGTCTGGTTAGAAAACACCAAAAAACAAAAGCTAAGAAATTTGTCCCGCTTTTTTGTGAAAGTGTTTTGTTATGACACTGCTGTCTACCACCTTTACAGCCACAGATCATTTCAGTTCATAAAACTAAGTTATGTCAGGTAAAATAAGCTTAGATAAGCCAGGTATAGTGGTACACACCTTTAATCCCAGCACTTGGGAGGCAGAGGCAGACAGATCTCTATATATTTGAGACCATCCTGGCCATATATATATATATATATATATATATATATAGAGAGAGAGAGAGAGAGAGAGAGAGAGAGAGA
>CABHPP010145400.1:0-12929 GCA_902168425.1 Peromyscus attwateri
CACACACACACACACACACACACACACACACACACACACACCTTTTAGCTATTCCTTTAGAGAACCCTGATTTAACTAATAGACTACTTTATTCTTAGGACAAACTTAGTGGCCCCACAAGAACTACCTGAACTGCTGCTGGGGGGCAGGCCCTTCATGAAGGATCCCTCCACAAACACCTTCTTTATTTATACATTTTTTAAAGATTTATTTATTTCATGCATATGAGTGCTCTATTTGCATGTAGGACTTTATGCCAGAAGAAGGCATCAGATCCCACTCTAGATGGTTGTGAACTACCCTGTGGCTTCTAGGAATTGAATTCAGGACCTCTGGAGGAGCAAGCCAGTGCTCTTAACTGCTGAGCTATCTCCAGTCCCCACACAAGTACCTTATTAAAGGTCCCACTCAACACTGCAGACCAGATTTCCCTCACATGACCTGCTAGGGGACAAATCATATCCACTCTTAGCATAATACTTGCCAGAATGTTTGAGAGGAAAGTTTTTCAGCCCTTCACGGTTCTTAGTTGGGGCAGACACAGTTGAAGAGAAGACAGATGAATAAGGGCGAAACAACCCAGGTTCAAAACCTGTGTGCCTTATATAGGAGACACACTCAGAAGAATGAGCAACTTGGGAAATCAGGCTTTGATTCCAGGCTTAAATAAAATCACCTACTGTAGCAGAGACGAGTGTGGAAAAAGCTGGCTGTGGGTGGGCAACACAGTAAACAAGGGTGATGTTTGTCTCGTAAGTGTTAGTTGATTTTTCTTTTTTAAAAAGGGTTATTTATATTATTTTATTAAGTGTGTGTGTGCGCGCGCACACACACACGCTTGTATTTGCAGGTATGCACATGTGATTGCTGGTGCCAGAGAGCCTCTAAGATCCCCTGGAGCTGGAGTTTGGGAGCCTCCTGACATGGATGCTGAGAACAGAACTCAGGTTCTCTGCAAGAGCAGAATGCACTCTGAGCCCTCTCTCCAGCCCCAGCTGGTGACTTTCCTATTCATTAGAATTTGGGTGTGTTCTTATCTTTCTGCTATGGGAGGAGATATCCCAACAAGTGGAGATGTCCTCTAGACGCACATAGAAAGTCCTCATGAACACGTATGTTCTGTTGGTTTTAGACTTATTGCTGTGTTTGCTCTTCCTTAAAGTCCTCAGCTCAAAACATACTGACACCAGAAAAAAAAAAAAAAAAGGCATATTATGGGGTGTTGCTCTATTTTGGTTTCCTCTACTACATTTTTAAAGTTAGCTTTTATTGGGATTACTTTAAGATTTCACTCTGTTAGGAATTAAAGTTCTCACCATTCCTACTCATCTGACCCCACTTTTAATTTACTTAGTAGTTTTTGTAATTATGTTGTTTTCATCTTCTTTCAGCTGATGACACTGTTCATTTATGAAGAGGTGCTGGGAGAAGTGGCGCACGCCTCTAATCTCAACACTCAGGAGGCAGAAGCAGGTGGATCTCGGTGAGTTTGAGGCCAGCCTGGGCTACAGAGTGAGTTCTAGGACAGAGAAGGCTATGCAGAGAAACCTGCTGTGGCATAGTTTGATCACACTCTGACACTCCTGAGACTGCCCAATAAAGTTATACCTTGAATCAGGGGCGGAGCCAGTGATTAGCTGACCAGAATTGGCCATAGAGAAGCCAGCAACTTGGATAGAGAAGATGCACAGGAAGGAAAGGGTGGGGACTAGAGTTTGAGCTCTCTTAATTCTGGGACAAGGGAAGAGACGTGTCTCTTGCAGTGTCTCTGGCCTAAAAGCAAGGTCAGCCAGTTGCCACTTGGCATCTCTGAGCTAGCAGGTTTTCACCCCAGTCTTTGACTCCTGAGTCTTATTGATAAATAGAATGGTAGAGACTTAGTTTAAACCTACAGATTGGGACCACGGCAGAGCTGGGGCCTTGGGACTGGAAATCCCACTGAGACCGGGCCTGAGTGGTTGGCGGAGCACTGGCTGAGGGGCCGTGGGGCCGCAGATGATAACTAAAATATCAGTAGATTCATGTGCAGCCACTAAGCGGACAGAAAAAAATCAGAAACCCTGTCTATAAAAACCAAAAAAAAAAAAAAAAAAAGTCTTGAAGTTGATTTTTTACTCTTAGCTCTTTGGGGGCACGCCACCCAGGTCCCAAATAAATACACAGAGACTTATTCTTACTTATGAATCCCTGGCCTTAGCTTGGCTTATTTCTAGCCAGCTTTTCTTAACTTAAATTATCCTGTTTCTTTTCTTCTATGTTTTGCCTCTGGCCTTTTTAACCTTTGTCTATTCTATATGTCTTTCTTTCCTTCTTACTCCTTAGCTGGCTGTGTGGCTGTGTAGCTGGGTGGCTGGGTGGCTGGCCCCTGGTGTCCTCCTCTCCTTCTTTCTCGCTTCTCTTCCTCTCCTGCCTCATTCTTTTTTCTCTTATTTATTCTCTCTGTCTGCCAGCCCTGCCTATTTCTCTCTCCCACCTAGCTATTGGCCATTCAGCTCTTATTTAGACCAATCAGGTGTTTTGACAGGCAAAGTAACACAGCTTCACAGAGTTAAACAAATGCAACATAAAAGAATGCAACACGTTTACATCATTAAACAAATGTTCCACAGCATAAATGAATGTAACACATCTTCAACTAATATTCTACAAATTTCTTATCTTTTCCTCCTTTCTAAATTTAGATTTTGTTTAATTATTTTAAAACATGTGCCAATGCATGTGTGTGTATGTGTGTGCACGCGTGCACACGCGCGTTCGTGTGTGCATGCATGCATGTGTGTGTACATGCACATATGAGTGTGAGTGCCACAGAACCCAGGTGTCAAATCCCCTACAGCTGGAGTTACAGGTGGTTTTGAGGCACCTAATATGGTGGTGGCCACAAAACGGGTCCTCTGCAGGGGTAGTACTAGCTCTAAACTGCTGAGCCATCTCTCCAACCCCTTGAAGTGCAGATTGCCAGGAGAAAACCTTTATGTTGAGTAGCAACTCAGCTGGCAGAGGTGGAGGTCTTGCCCTTCTATCCCTGGAGTTGGCTCACAGACTGACAAACTCATGGTTCTCAGCAGGGCAGTCCTCTTAGGCTCCCAACAGAGCAAAATCAAATGAAATCCCCCCTCCATCCTGCCCTACGCCCTGTAGCTTGGCTACATGATCAGAGAGCAGACTTTGTCTGGTGTTCCCTCGCCAGGGGGTGCAAATGTTAGCTGTTGTCAGTTGGCCAGCCACAGTGGCCTGCACAGAGTTGAGGGGGTAGGATTGTCCGCTGTGAGGTGGGTGACAGAAACACAGCTCTGTACCGCCACATGCAGCAGCATGTGATGCTCTCCCAGAGTTTGGGGGATCTAGACTGATGTGGAGTCAGGGTTCATTGCTTTGACGCTGAAAAGAACGTGAAGATTAGTCAGTTTATGAATGAGAGTTGGAGATTTCATTAAAGATATTTTAATATAGGCTTAAGCATGAAGGTTAGGAGAAAGAGAGGCACTCAGAAGGGGGGCACACCTGAGCACATACGTTTGGGGTTCGCTGAAGAGAGTTGGAGCTCATTGTCTTTACAAAGCCCTGTACAACTTTGGTGGTTTACTATCTCATCACTGGGTGGTTCCTGAAGGGCACCTGGTAGGATTCCAATCCAGGTGAAGACACAGGAAGGCAGAGGATCTCCACTGTGACATTCTGTGAACAAGTTTTGTTTGAGATTCTCAGGCCAAGTCTGGGGAAAGGACTGAGGCCCAACCCAAGGCCATATACATTGAAGCATTAAGCTCTCTTTCTGAACGTGGAGCTCACATTGTTTTGGCTGGGCTGGCAGGCAGCAAGCCCCACCAGCCCTCCCATCTCTGTCCTACTCAATGCTGGGGTTACAGGCATGAACGGTACCACACAGCTTTTCTATGGACGCTGGAATCCGAACTCTTAACCTTGAGCATCTTTCCAGTCAGTTTCTTTCTTTCTTTTCTTCTTCTTTTTTTTTTTTTTTTTTAATTTTGGTTTTCTGAGACAGAGTCTCTCTGTGTAGACCCTGGCTGTCCTGGGACTAAAACTGTAGACCAGGCTGGCCTCAAACTCACAATGATCCACCTGTCTCTGCCTCCTGAGTGCTGGAATTAAAGGCGTGCGCCACCACCGTCCACTTAGTTTATTTCAGTCTGAACCTTCCAAAAGTGTAGGGTAAATTCCCTTTGCTCCCACAGAGTATACTTTCGACCAAAGAAACAGATGGCCAGGACATCTAGCTCCCCCATCTAGAAAGCCACATGCAGTATATGAAGGAGTGAGGGCAGAGATCTTTGGTCCCATGGTGAATTGGCTCACATTTAGCTCCAGCCTTCAGGGACATCCTAATGCCCTTGTGGAGTGCT
Organism: Peromyscus attwateri; assembly: GCA_902168425.1. Classification (NCBI taxonomy): domain Eukaryota; kingdom Metazoa; phylum Chordata; class Mammalia; order Rodentia; family Cricetidae; genus Peromyscus; species Peromyscus attwateri. Next base: position 4,365 of record CABHPP010145400.1, read on the forward strand.
TCACATAACTTCTCAATGTTGCGCCATGAAAGTCCCAGACACAGAAAATGTGAAATGTCTGTCCTGATTGGAAATCTCCCGATATAAAGAGACAAATCCCAAATAGTGCCCAGCTTGGTGAGTCAGTCTTCTGGCACTGTTATAGAAGCAGCTACAGAATTCTTTGAAAACAAGAAGTAAAAGAATGAAAATTGATATCCCTTGCCTAGCAAATTGAGCCATTACAGACAGACACAAAAGCAGGATCCTAAAAGTAGCTTGAATCCTGTCATTTGACACTACGGTCTACAGAGCCTTCTCTGCGGATGTCTGCATATCTCAGATGTTACACTCCAGGACACTGGGGAAACCAGAAAGTTATAAGAAGACCCTCCCTAGATGGTTCTTCCGCTTCTGTGGGACAATATCTCATTAGCTGAAAGGGTCAGCTGATCTCAGTTCACCTCAGAACCCCTCATTTGTATGTCAGTTGCAGGATCTGGAACAGGCATAGTTACTCAGAGGACTTCTCGGTGATTCTGTCACCTCAGCGTCCCCAGCCCTCCTCTCCCACCCTGCCTTTCTAGTTTCTGAATCCTTACCTGCACATCTTTCAGCAGAAAAACTAATGTCTCTGTCAGCATACCATGTGACGAGAAGGGGGTTTTATTTCTCTGCTCTGAAATGTTTTATTGCCTAATGGAGACTGATCTTGATTTAAAAACTGCCCAAGATGGTGTAACCTTAAAAGATAATCCCTCTTGGTTTCTGTGTCTCACATGCATATGAGGTTGGATTGCTCTAAGTGCAGAGCTGTGCCCATCATTGGGGAGGAGCAAACCTTTTCCTCTTAGCAGCTGGGTCCCCTCTTTCATGAGATGGAGTGGAGGGTAGGATGCTCTTGTCTTTACTTCCCCATCCTCTAGCACCATAAACAGGTTAGTAAAGAGAGAGAATCGATTCAGAGGGAAACCAAATCTGTCAATCTGCACAAGATCTGAGAGCCAGAAGTTCAGTCGTGATTCCTTGCCATCCCACAGACCCTAATCCAGCCACATTGTTACCTTGACTCCCAGTGACACAGCAGCGGCTTACAGTAACTGACTTCTGCAGTTTTAGTCACTTATTAAGACAGAGTTTCACGGAACCTAGGTTGGCCTCAGACTCACGAGATAACCAAGGAAGACCTTGAGCTTCTGATCCCCCTGCCTCTGCCTACTGCATGGCGGGATTACAGGCCTGCACTACTAAATCCACTCTGTCTGTGAAGTGCTGGTGAGCCAAACCAGGGTCTCCCGTATGCTAGACCAGCACTCTAATGACTGAGGTGCACTCCCAGCTCGCTTTCTTTTTGACTCCGTTGGATCCTGACTCGCAATTTCTGTTTGCGTTCACATTTAAAGGGAGCCAACATGTCCTCAATGTGCTTCAGAAGTAGGGTGTTTCAATATTTGCCGAGGTGTTTACGTCTCACTTAGACTCTTTGGGCTTGACTGAAGGTCCCTCTTGCTCAGGATGCAGATGAACTCTTACTTTGAGAAAACTAGAAAGGCAGAATAGGTAATCAGAGGCCTGGGGATGTCTGGGGGAGGGGGGCGCTGACAATATGAGTAGATGGAGAGCAGACCTCTGAGTGGATGGTGGAGAAGGCACACCAGCTTCAGTGAAGAAACGCCATTGCCCACCCTCTACTTTAATGATGGATTCCTATAATCCCAGCACTCAGGAGGCAGAGGCAGGTGCATCTTTGTGAGTTCAAGGCCAGCCTGGTCTACAGAGCAAGTTCCAGGAAAGCCAAGGCTACACACAGAAACCCCGTCTCAGAAGCATGTCCCCCCTCTCCCCCAAAAAAAGTCTAACAGGAGGTGATTAAGTTATTAGGGACATGACCCCCAGAAGAGACAAATAGTTCCTTTGAAGTCCTGGTTAGTTCTCCCAAGACAGTTCTGTGCAGACTGGGTCTCTCCTGTTCTGACTCCATTTTTTTCTTTTTTTATTCAATCTCACCAAGATGTTATCTACTGAGTGAACAGGGGGGGGGGGGGGGGATCCTCACCAGAGCTGGGCAGGTCTTGGAACCATGCTCTTGAACCTTCAAAATTATGAATTAGATAAACTTGTTTTCTTTATATATTATCCCAGCTCAGATATTGTTACAGCAGCTGAAAGTGGGTGAATCCATTCCCATTATCCCTAACTAACTCCACAGCAGTGGTGGAGAGGATAACTTGGGCTTCTCTTCCCTCTTGACTTCCTTTAAGAATTGAGTTTGACCAAGGAACTAATTGTATTTTTGCCTTGCAAAAACTCTGAAGACACTCATTGAAATGTCGTACCTTATACTACCCTTGAGCCTCAGGGCAAGTGGGATAGAAAATTCTAGACATAAAAAGGATTTTAGGAAAGAAGTGACTGAAGGCCTGGGTTGTTCCCGTGTCCAGAGTGTGAACTGAACTTGTGTGTAGGATCCGTAGGACCACACAGCGCAGACGGCCTGAGCTGACTGGGTGACTTAGTCAGGGATCTCTAAAGGGACAGAACCATACACATCTCATGAATTTATTTTTTTTTAATTTTTTGCCTATATTTTTAATGTGTGTGGGTGTTTGGCCTGCATGAGTGTCTGTGCACCATGTGTGTACCTGATACCTGAGGATGAGGGAAGAGAGGGTCAGACCCCTTGGAACCGGAGTTATGGATGGTTATGAGCCACCACATAGTTTCTGGAAATCAAACCTGGGTCCTTTGGAAAATCAGCCAGTGCCCTTAACCTGGGAGCTGTCTCTCCAGGTCCCTTCAAGACTTTATTAAGTTAGCTTACTTTAAAATAGCTACAACAGCTAAGTCACATCTGAGAGGCTGAGAACCCCATAGTTACTTGGTCCCCAAGGCTGGGTGCCTCAGCAGTCAGGGTAGTTTCACAGCAGCTCTCTCATTGGAGAGGATGACAACCCTGTGGTTGCTCTGTCTACAAGGCTGTCCCAATTTGGTGTCCAAAACCTGGAAGGTGCCTGGGGAGCCGCTGGTCCTTGGTCCATGATGGAAACCCAGAAATGATGGTTCCTCAACCAGCAAAGGAATCAAATTCTCAGCAAGAGGGAGGCCGAGGGAGCCACAGACAAGCAAGCCTTCTCTGGACATGCCCTTTCATCTGGCTGTTACTGGAAGATGCTGCTCACTCATGGGGTGGGTCTTTACTGGCCAGTTCTCCAGGTGAGGCTCCCTATGCAGGTGATTCTAATTTGTAGCAAGTTGACATTAAAACCAACAGTAATAGGGAGCATGGTGATCCAGACCACACGTCCCAGAGAAAGCGGATGAAGTGGAAGGCTCAGTGAGGTGCATCTTTAAGCAACAGACAACTCACTTCTATCTGGAGACAAGGGCTGACTGAGTGGCCCTCCGAACTATTTGTTGCTGGCTCCTTGGTTAACAGGAGATTCCAGAAAAACACCTAGACGTGTGGTGCCACCAAGAGGAGGATGTGCTGGCTGCTGCAGAAGGGATTCCTGTGAAGTAAATGATGTATTCGTCCAGAGGGTAAAGGCTATAAATCCGCTTATTACATATCAACTAACAGTATGGGTTACACGGAACTGGCTAGATGGCAAAGGGATGCTATGAAAAAAAGATCTGTCAAGAAAGTTGAGTCTCTACACAACATATTGAACATAGAGAAGCCAAGCTGGTGTCAGCCTAGGGCCTTCACCCTATGGGCGAGTGTTCACAGGACTGGGAAGGTAAGCACCCAACCTGGCTACAAACCCTGTGATCGACGATGGTGACCTACCTGCAAGATTCACTGGTGCAGTAGTGGCAATTCCACATAGTTTATCTGATAGTCAAAAGAGGTTTATTTTGGGGCAACTTACAGCCAGCAAAGGGATCGGTTACAGGGATCCAGGAGAGGTGAGGTGCAGCCTAACACAGTTCCCTGGAGAACTCTGACTTGGTCTGCAATCCAGCATCCAGGATCACGAGGTAGCCAAGAGAGGGAGCAGTTCACATCTCTGGTCTTAAGGGGTCTCCGTCTCGGCCACGCCCCAGGCGGGGCAGGTACCTAGCAGTTACCTGCTGTTTTCTAGGGCTGGTGCTTCAGGGGTGAAGCACAGACAACCACCCCTACACCCATGCTTGACACTGCTTAAGTGGCCCCAAACCTGAGACACAATAGGCCATGGACCCCGGGGAAAATCAAACATAACTGCTCTGCTAAAGGAACCTAGCAACACAATTACTTGTGATGACATCCTGCTATGCTCACAGATCAGTCTTGCTCAGCCACCATCGGGGAAGCCTCCTCTGCAGTAGACGGGAACAAACACAGAGACCCACAGGCAGAGATGGAGAGACCTTGGAACGTTCAGTTCCAAATGGGACATGTCCATCCAATCTGTCCCTTAAGGGATCAGGGAACCCAGTGGAAGAGGCAGAGAGAGGGCAAGGAGCAGGAAGGGATGGAGGACGTCATGGAAATGGGACCTTCTGACCTCAGTACGACCAACGCACATATGAACTCACAGGACCTGCACAGGTCTGCACCTGATGGGGTCCCAGTGCTTCGAGAAGTGGACACAAGCCCCATCCCTCCATCCCTAACCCAGAAGCTCTTTCCAACCGACAGGTGCCTGCTTAGTTTTCTCCAATGGAGTCTCACCGGGGATATAAATCACTCTTAAGGGCAGGCAGGCCCCATGCCCAGCAGTAGATGTCCAACACAAAATGAACTCAGTGGCATCTTTGGAGGTTCTTTGTCTGTTGTGGAATATTATCTTAACTGTGTAAAGGTATGTGTTACATTTGTTTGTGCTGTGGAATATTACTTAACTGTGTAAAGGCATGTTACTTTTGTTTATGCTGCATTTGTTTAACAATGTAAGGATGTGTGTTTAATTATGTAAAGATGCGTTGCACCTGACTGGTCGAATAAAAAGCTGAACAGTCAATAGCTAGGCAGGAGAAAGATAGGCAGGGCTGGCAGGCAGAGAGAATAAATGGGAGAAGTCTAGGCTGGAGAGAAAAGAGAAACAGGAGGAGACTGAGGAGAATGAGGGCCAGAAGCCAGGCAACTCTAGCCAGCTAGATGTGAGAAGCAGTAAGAGTAAGATCTACAGAAGTAAGAAAGGTAATAAACACCAAGGCAAAAGGTAGATGAAGAGAAACAGGTTAAGTTAAAAGAGCTAGCCAGGAATGAGCCTAAGCCAGGTCGAGCTCTCAAAACTAATAAGTCTCTGTGTCAGGATTTGGGAGCTGGTTGGTGACCCAAAAGAAAAAGCCTGGTACATTTGGTACATTTGTCTGATAATGTTTTGGCAGGGCTTTTTATTTTTCCTTTTGGTTTTTTGAGACAGGGTTTCTCTGTGTAGCTCTCTCTGGCTGTCCTGGAGCTTGCTCTGTAGACTATGCTGTCTGTGCTCAAACCTAGAGATCTGCCTGCCTCTGCCCTGCCGAGTCCTGGGACAAAGGCATGTGCCACCAAACTGAGTTTTTTTTTTGTTTTTTTTTAACCTTATAGGTCCTTTGTGTATAAATTCTGGCTTCCAGTTTTGTGTTTTTATGAGATTCCTGTATGTGGGAACACGTGTGTCTCTGTGTTTATTGTATTTTTTATTTGGCTCTTTTTCTTCCGTTTGCTTTGTCCTATTCCAGTTTATTTTACTTTTTTAGAAGCCTGCTTGTTTTCTAACATGCTAGGAGTGTTCTACCCATCACAGACGACAGCATGTCTTTGGACAGTGTACGTATAGACCACCTACGACTCTTTGTCTTATCTTCTGTGGGGAATGTGACCATGGAAATGAGGGGTATTTTGCATTCGTAAGAAATCAAACTCTCTGAAGGTAATTAAACCCTTTTGCTACAACTCCCAGGGTCCACCAGCATCAAGAATTGGGGGATGTTGTAGGGAAAGGGAAACCTCTAACCTTTAATGCTCCTTGGCAGTGTGCCAAGAACCAAGGCGCTGCCTGGGAAATCCAATCTGGGGGTTGAGTCCTGGCAGGATTTGGACTCAAACAAGAGCACCATTCAAGCTAACGAGGGCTGAACCAGTACCATGGCAGTGAGGATCTGACTACTGAGTGCGCATATTAACCAGATTAGCTTTTGTTCCTTGTTTTTGCTGTTGTGGAGAGGGAACTGGGTTAAGTCATTCTCCTTTGACCCACGTCTCTGCGGTCTGAGGCTAGAGGAGCTGTGGGCTGTGGAGGTAGTGGCGGCAAGGACGGTGGAGGGAAGCTGGACTTAATCCGGCTTTTCCCCTCCCTCCACCATCTAGGAGGGCAATGGAATTGATCCAGCAAAGAATGCAACTACCTGCTCTGCAACATCAAGGCCTCCTGCAAACGAGGATTACGGCTATATATTCATACAAATCAATGCATTGAACACAGTTTTGGGAGAAAGAGAAGATGAGGAAGCACATTTCCTTCATCTTTATATGACAATTTGGACTACTGAATATAAACTAAGAATGAAAGAAAACCAGGGCTGGGGCGATGGCTCAGCGGTTAAGAGCACTGACTGCTCTTCCAGAGGACCCGGGTTCAATTCCCAGAAACCACATGGCAGCTCACACCTGTCTGTAACTCCAGTGCCAAGGCAGCTGACACCCTCATACAGACATACAGGTAGGGAAAACACCAACGTATATAAAATCAAATAAAAATAATTTAAAAAATTAAAAAACTATTTAAAAAGGAATTGAAGCCAACAAAAAGGGACTAAACAAAAACCCTGTTAGATAGGTTTGTTGCTTAGGAAAGCTAAATTATCAACAATTCCCAAATTATAATTAATAGTAATAATAATTATAATTATAATAATAATATATTCCAAATTATAATTATACACCAGAGAGTCAGAATTAGGATTCCACCCCACCTTTCCTCCCTACAATGAACTGTTCTATCTTTAAAAAGATTCTGTAGGCTGGGAAGATGGCTCAGTGTATATATAAAGCACTTCTTGCACAAACCTGAGAACTGGTGTGCAGATCCTCAGAACCACAGCAAAGCCAGGCAGGCACTGTGATGTCGGCACTTGGAAGGGTTGAGGATCCCCACAGAAAACTGCTTAGCTGCAATTGGGAGGCCGTGGGTTCCACAAGCCGCTCTGCCTCAATCAATAAAGTGGAGAATGACCAAGAAAGACACCCAGTGTCAACTTTGGACCTCCATATTCACGTGTGTGCCAACACAGACGCACACCCACATACCACATATATGTAAAAACTCTGTACAACGCATGATAAACATGGCCTATCACTTCAATTCATTTAATTATTTTCAAATGCTTTGTAACAAACAAACTATCTTTATTACACCTCATATGGTAAAAGGAAGAGATGCATAAATATGAAGTAGGTATTAAAAATTATAAGAGGCCGAGGGTGCAGCTCAGAGACAGAGTGCATGCCTCACATTCTTGAACCTTCTATGTGAACTCTGGCATAGGAGGTGGGTGTTTGAGACTATTAAGTACTTGGTGCTAGACCTCTAACCCAAGGCCTCAAGCATCTTAGGCAAGTGGTCTACTAGTGAGATACAGTCCCAGCCTCTACATAATGGTTTTAAATTTATTTACTTATTTTAAAAAATTCCTTTTCTTGTTTGAGACAGAGTTTCTCTGTGTAGTTCTGGCTGTCCTGAAATTTGCTCTGTAGACCAGGCTGGCCTCAATCCCAGAGATCCATCTACCTCTGCTGGAAGTAAAGGCATGTATCATCATGCCCAAAAAATTTAAAAAGTTTAAGTCATTGTTGTTAGTAGAACCGTGTGTGTGTGTGTGTGTGTGTGTGTGTGTGTGTGTGTGTGTGTGTGTGAGCATGCGTGTGTGCAGGTGTGCACCACAGGAGAGCGTGCAGGATTTGGCTCTCTCCTTCTTCCCTGTGTTCTGGAGATTGAATACAGGTGTTAGGCTTCCATGGCAAGTGCTTTCTCCTGATGAACCATCTCACTGGATCCTACTGGATGTTTTTAAAGGATAAAGCAAACACAGTAAAAACAGGACACGGAAATGGAGTAACCACAGCCGGGAAATGGAGACCAACCTCCCCGCCCTTTCTTTCTCAACAGGCTCTTACTACGCTGCCTAAGCTGGTAACCCCACTCCTCCAGCCTTGGCCTCCCAAGTAGCATGGATTATATGCATGCACCACCATGCCAGACTGAAGGATTTTGAAAAGCTGCTTTCGCTTAGCTCTGAGTAAAATATCTTTAAACATTCACGAAATGGATGATTTTCTAGTAAACATTAATTGCCAATGTTCTTAGAAGAGGACAAGACATCAGCTATGGGAGGTGGAAGTTTGTACATCCCTAACATCCCGTACACCCCAAGCTAAGGAATCACACCCTGGCCACAGATGCTCTGACTAGGAAATTCTATCAACTCTTAAGTGACAGACCATACTAAAAGTTCATGATGAAAGGAGCCTGTAATAAATACTAAAATTCAACAAGGGGAAATATGTCAGGGAGGAAAAAAATCCCATGCGCTATCTTAGGTTTAGAGGCAGTTACAATGTGAATAAACAATATGTATCACATTAACCAGAGAAAAGGCATACAAAATTTATTGAGGGGA
>CABHPP010145400.1:27816-40120 GCA_902168425.1 Peromyscus attwateri
TGCCATGCTGCCACTGTCCTAAAACACTGCTTTCATAAAGTGGTTACTGTATTTTATTATGGGCCCTTGTCATTCTTGTCACTTTTGGGGACATCGGTTATGTTGTTACCTACACTCGCTTCGTCTGTGCTTTTCCACTATCACTGGGCTTGGGTTAGAGGCATCAAAATGCAAATTAGGTAGCCAGCTTCCCCGCAAACCTGTTCTGGCCTCACAACTTCCTTTGTGTCCTCAGTGCAGTTACTGCACATCTTGCTGGCTTTGTGGGAAGATCAGGGCAGAAATGAAGAGGGTTTGTGTTCCCTCGCCTCTCTTCTTGTCACGTGGCTCACAGCCTCTCCCAGGGAGAGAGACTCTACACGGCAGTACCACTGTGTACTGCTGGACAATATGCTCTTGGCCAAACAGGTTCAGACGCAGATGGACCGCTGTCCCGGTGTTATCATACTCAGACTTGTTAGGACAACACAGGTGATGGACGCTCCTAGTTCCTCTAGCTGTCTGGGATCATGGGGAAGGAGAAAGTAAAATTACCTTTTCTTCTTTTTCTATGCTTCAAATACCTAAATGCAAACTCTGTTAAAAAATAAACAGACAGACCTTGTTCAGGGGCAGGTGGAGAGAAACAGAGAGCAGCTGTGGCTGAAAACAGATGCATGTGTGCACCCAGGCCGAATGACAACATTGGGAGTCACTCCTTAAGTGCTGTCCTTTTCTGTGTGGTTCTTCACACAGTACCTCTCATTGGCTCGGAGCGTGTTAACGAGTCCAGGCTGGCAGGAGAGGGCCCAGGGATTCAGCCGTCTCCGCACCCTTAGAACTGCAGTAAAAGCATGTACCACCGTGCCCAGTTTGTAAAGAGTTCTGAGGCTTGAACTCAGGTTCTCTTACAAGAATTTTCCTGACTGAGCTATTTCTCCAGCCCAGTTACTTTATTTTTTAAGGAAATGTTTGGCTATATAACTGGAATTCTTATGTAAGGTAACTTCTTGAAGGCAATTTACTGAGTTAGGTCAATATAAACTCCTGCTCTGGAGGCAAAAAAAATAAATAAAAAAAAAAAATAAATAAAAAAAGGACCCAGCTTGTTATATTCAAACACTGTTTGGGAAATATATCAAGTAGTATGGCTTTTGATAATTGAAAAAGATGTATAAAAAATTAAAGGTGGCTAAAATAACCAAAGAAAATCCTGAACACGTTTTTAACATCAAAGATAAAATTCACTATTAGTAAGAAAAACAGGAAAGAGAGAGAAACTCTAGAAGAAAGAAGGAGAAATCAGTCAGTAAAGGAATTTTAAGTTGTTAGATAAGTCCTCAGTGATAGATTCGGAGTGTGCTAGACAGGAAGGCTGAGAACACCTCTGCATCAGTATCATTGTTTATAACGGATCCAGCCGGGTGGAGAATGTTCTGTTTGTGTTGGAATGATTGTTAGCTGCGGCATACCCACAACCCAATGCTGACGTCAGACGTCAGAACAAGCAGGAGCGATGCAGTTCTTTGTCCAGGAAACCTTCTTACATCTAAGTAGAGACAGGAAAGAAGAGCGAAATGTCCGAGGTCTCGAGGACAATAAGGAAGACAGACAGGGGCCTAATGTCTTTCTCCTGTCCCTGAAGTCCCTCTTCTGTAGGGGTGCTGTATTTTTTAGCATCTGAAGTGGTCATGAACTCTACCATTGAAGATGAGAAAATATACATATAGTCTGCAGTGGTAGCATTGAGGCTGCTCTTCCAGAGGCTAGCCCAGTTCTCACTGAGCCTCTCTAAGTAGACCATTCTCACAGTGTGCCGAGCACCACCCCTGACATATACCATACCGAGGCTAGTATCTTTACTCTGCATTACATTTTCCGGGAAAAGAAGTTGTGGGAGATAAAAGAACGATTCTTGAAGTCTGAAATCTGTGAAAAAAAACAAACAAGATGCTGTAAAGTCCAGGCTGAGAGTTCAAAATGGCCTTCACTGTTGCAATGGCCAAAATGTTAGTGCAACCTTCCAAATAAGCTGAGTAAGCCTAGCACACACACAAAGAAGCACACCCCTAGGTTTCTGTGAAGAGCTCCTTCATGGAAAATGTAAGCACAATTCAATTCTCATGTGTAATGTCAGAATCTGTTGATAGCTTGAGACTCCTCAAACTTAGCACTAATTCAAGTTACCTAGAGGGCAAGAAAAACAAAACAAAACAAAACAAAACAAAAAATCCCTGAAGGAAACAGATCCTTTCCTTTCACAACATGTTATAAGCACAGGGGCACAAGAAATGAAAGCATAAAATGCTCTACAACAAGCTGGTCTTTTCAGAAGAAATGACGTCGAGCCACATGAGATGTGTCAACTTGATGAAGACAATGCACGGCAACCGACTTACTCTTCCAAGAGAACACTTGGTCACGAGTTCAGTCTGTGTCCTCTTTACCCTCAGATAATGAGACTCGGAGACAGTGGCATCAGAAGAGAGGTTATCCTGAGGAGCTGGGGCAATCAGTGTGAGGAGGAGGGAGGGAGGAAGGAAGCTCAGTCACCTAATCACCACAGCCAAATTCCAGAAAGATTGAAGGAAGAGAAGTTTCAGGATTGCAAGACAGCAATTACGGCACAAAAGTCAGGATGACACAGAGCGATACACTGAGGCAAGTCCAAGAATTACTAAGACAAATCCTGAGTGACTGAAGACAGAATCGTATTGTCATAGGTCTGAATTTAACAGTCCTATCTCTACTCAGAGATGACTACAGAGACTCATGATTAGCTCTGCTACAGTCGAGCCTAAGGGTGGAATTTAACATGAAGACTGGTAAAGCATTTACATGCAAGCAAGACACACCATGGCTAGGGCGCAGCTCAGCAGACCGTAGGCTGCATGCACAGCACACACTAGGGCCTAGGTCTGAGGGAATGTGTGCGACGGGTCTGTCCAGCTGAGCACCTACGGACTGCTCAACAGTAGGAAGAACCGTTTCTCTACTACCATTTGAGACACGTGCAGTAGTGAGTACCCAAAATGAAAACATTTGCTTTGCTCGGCCTCTGCATGTGTTCACTCCTTTTCCTGAGGGTCTCCACTGTCGCCGTGGGAGTCTGGCCCAGGATGTACCTGCCCTCTCGTTCGTCAGCGTCTCCGCTGTGCAGCAGCAAGACTGTACAGAACTGCATGTCACTAAAGTTCATACACTCACAGTCATGTTTCCAGGTACAAATGACTGGACCATAGCGTAAGAACTCAGAGGAAAATGAGTTTTATACAGATACCAAAGTCTAAAAAGAACTGTTTACACATGGTCCCCATGACTCACAAATATAAATTTTAGCACTCAAAAGGAAGAAAAATGCCGTCGGCCCAGTTGGGAATGCTCAGCCCCACTGCTAATCCACTCTGGAGGGGGTCGAGTGTGGAGGAACCATGCAGCCTCTGGGAGGCTACCTTGACGTGTCCTGGTTGCTGGTCCCTTCAAAATTCAGGGTGGCGGACACAGCAGGCACACAATGCTACCAGGAACTGCAATGAGCCCGTCACATGACTGGAGCAGTCCAATCCCTCCTGCTAGCTGCAGAAAGGGAGCAGCGGCTCAGAACTTGCTGTCCTTATGGGACACCAATGGGAATACCCAAGGTCTTAGTGCGATTACTGGACACTTCCAAGTAATGTTCACCGATGGACTAGTGATTCACAGCTATGTAAGATTAAAAAAATTTGAAGTCCACTGGAAAAAGATAAAGTTCCATCTTACTGCGACATGTACCCTCACAGAAACCCCTATTGTACACTAGGTAACTGGGCAGGAATAGAAGACACCCAGTGGGACACAATAAAATGCCTCAGCTTTGGAGGTCTCACAGAGCTGGATGTGAGTACGTTTGGCTGCAGGACAGAGCAGTGTTTCAGAACTCTCAAGGCCAGATACAGGACACGTCTATCAGTGATAATGTGAAATTTAAACCTTGGTGATTGTACTAAAAATGTACTTTGTAAAAGCTAGAGGCACTCACCCCACAGACTGTCTTGTGCTTGATAATTTAGATCCTTGTACTACAGAGCCCTGGCTAAAATGATCTAGTAACTTCTCTCTACAGACACTAGAAAGTATTCTTTTCAGACCTGAGTGGGGACCTCCAGTATTCCCGCCCTTCTGTCCCTCTAGAAGCTACAGAGGTAAGTAAGCTCAAGGAGAGCTGTAGGAACTAACATGCAGAGTCCAGGAAGCCTGAGCTGCTGTGCGGCAGGGTCTGTGTTGCCACGGTGGTAGTTGACGGCGATGAAACAGGCTTCTTCTCGTCTTCCACGGTGTCTTTAGATGTCTCAGATGGCTGTGATGTTGAAGAACGTCCAAATCTCGAGAACAACATTCCTCCAAGCCCCTTTCCAATGCTAGCAGCCCCTGTAAGTCACAAAATAGGGCAGTCACTCTGCTGACTCATCTCACAGCACACTGAGAAGCACCACCCATAATTACAGCCAACCGGCAGAGGGGCCAAGCCTACTCATTTTTTTCCAGGGTGGGGACCTAAAAAAATTCCAATTTCTATGTAGGTTTCTAAGTAAGAACGATGTTTTAAAGAATAAAGTTGTATAAATTCTAGAAATACAGATACATGAATATACAACCAAGATGGTATTGTATTCAAATGTTCATTATTATGAAGTATTTGGCAAAATTAAAAAAACTCATGCTGTTGACACGGGGCATATTCCTACTATTAGTCGGTACACGTCTTACTAAATTTATGCTATAAAAAGCCTTCCATAACCTCTGGGCAGGAAGTCAAACAGCAAGCAAGTGTGGCAGGTAAGGCCTACTTACAGTGCCCTCTTGTGGCATTTGCATAAAGAATACTAAGCCAGAAATAAAGGCCAAACTCAGTGGTATGCTACTGAAATACCCAATTTCTGTGCTGGCACAAGGAGTTACTCGAAGAGAGATGAGACAGCCATTGCCCTAGGAAGCAAAAGCACTAAAGGACTTGACTTTCAGAAGACGCCAGAGTCCTGATGGGGAGATTCTCCCAGAATGCAGAAGAGTGAGGGGAGCATAAGAACAACAGCATTTCTTAGGGTCCCCCCCGCAAGCCACGGGGACAAGACTACAGCGAGGGACAGCATGCTGCTTCTTGTTCTTCTCCATTGTAAGTGGAGGACGTCAGAGCTTCTGCTCAGTCAGCAGGGAAGCTAATGCCAGGAGACGGACAGCTGGAAGTTTTCTATCAGCCTATTTCCAACTCCCCCAAACTTAAGTGCTTCCATTCATGGCTAGAAATGAGAGAGATTACCCAGTATGCTGGCTTTGCCAATGTTAGTTATGGATTCTCCATAGTGGCGCCGCGATAAGACTGGGGAGGTCACGGGGCTCGGGATATTTGCCATGCTTTCACTCTCTGAAACTGAGGTAGGTTCTTTTGCTGGGTTGAGAAAGTTTGGCTTCATATGCTCATAAGGTAGAGGATTTGAAGTGTTGTACCAGTGGATCTGAACTGGTGAGATGTTGCTGTAGTGTTTCAGAATCAATGGCTCTAATCTGTAGGCCTAGATAGTTAAAAATGCATAGAAATACAATGTTAATACACAATGGCTGGATTTTAGTAAAATGTTTATTCCCAAAGCTCTGCTGAATAAGTAAATCTTACAGTAGGAATTTTAAAAATGGCTTAAATATGCTTCTATATTTTTCACTGTTAATATATGTGCCTGTCTAATTACATATTCTTTTTTTTTTTTTTTTTTTTGGTTTTTCGAGACAGGGTTTCTCTGTGTAGCTTTGCGCCTTTCCTGGAACTCACTTGGGAGACCAGGCTGGCCTCGAACTCACAGAGATCCGCCTGGCTCTGTCTCCCGAGTGCTGGGATTAAAGGCGTGCGCCACCACCGCTCGGCTCTAATTACATATTCTTAATGATGAGATTATAAAAAAACAACTGGAGTTAGTTTTGATTAATGCTGTCTATTAATTCATTTTCAGCGAAAAAGACTAAGTTTTACCACATTCTGATATGGTCTAATAAGATTTATGTCAGACTCACAAAGCTGAAGTGGTGGATGATAGCCCAAAACGTAGCAAATAAGGTCGATCTCTAATATTTAGATCATTTATTAACACCCGATTTCAAACACATGACTCCAATAAGAGCCTAATTTGAAAGTCAACGAAAGGCTGCTGCCTACAGCAACGAGCCAGTCATCAGTTGTAGGTGCGGCGTCAGAGGCCCTTAGCACAGTGTCACCGTCACAGTTTGCCATTAGTTAGGTCACAGAATCTCATTACCGTCTTATAGGAGGACCTTGGCCTAGCAAAGGTCCACACGAAGCATTAAAGAAAAACAGTGCAGCTTGGTGGCAAGATGCATGCTTAGGACATGGGAAGCGTGGGTTCAAATCCCAGAACCCAACACATAAAAGCCAAATTTGAGATGTACAAAGACGACAGAATTCACGTGTGCAGAAAGACACCTGAACATACAGACATGCTGGTCTCAGAGTGACTGCGGCTACTGTACTCTGTATCTGAGCCTCTGACAGACTGAGAATGTCCTCCTGGCAGAAGCTTACTTTCGGCTCTTCCGTTTCAGTTGGAGCTTTCTCTTAAACATGGCAGTTGATAGCTTAAACACACAGGACTTTCTAAAATTCACATAGTCTGTCAGAAGGGTTTGTTTGGTGATAGCTAATGACCTTTCAAAAGACTTGACACAAGTATAATAAAAGCCAGTTTCAGATAATTATTTAAAATAGGTTTACTGTGTGTGCGTTAGACTGACCGTTCTCCCTAACAAGACGTAAGAAAACTTCTTCACTGTGTGGTGGAGAATAGAACCAGGTTCCTCCAGTAAACTAAGTAAACTGAGCTACACTCCAGCCTAAAAGTATTTGTCTTGTCTAAAAACCTCTTCTTGGCTCTCACTATTTACAACTAGATGTAAGATCTTGGACTGTTTACATTTAAAAACATTTAAAAAGGCAAATATAGTAGAAAATTGAAAAAAATGAGTATTTTATACTTTGACTCAACTAAATGCATGGTTTTACCTTTCATGTTTTCAAGAGGTTCTGTTAGGTTCATCTCAATTACATAGGACATTTTAGTAAACAGCACTTAAAGCAGGATTTCTGTATTTCCTGATTTATTTCTGTGTCTGTACAGCAAGACACATAGGACAACTGTGGGAGGTGCTTTTCTCTTCCATCACGTTGGTCCAGGGAGTACTCTCAGGCAGGCAGGCATGGCGACAAGCACCTTTACCCGAGTTCTCTTGCTAGCCTTTAAAGCAGGATTTAAGACTTCTGCTCCTAGGCCATTGGCATTATTACTGGTTAGGATTTGAAATTAATAGATGCTTGTCTCTTGTACTGATGTCCAGGGGTATTATTTTTATAATTTTTTTTTTTAAAGATTGATTTATGTGTATGTGCACCAAGGGTGTGCAGTGCCCATGGAGGCCAGAAGAGGGCTCCCCTGAAGTTGGATTTACAGAAGGTAGTGAGTCACCCTATGTGGGTGGTCTGGGAACCAAACCCAGGCCTATGCAAGAGCTCTTAAGAACTGAGCTATCTCTCCAGTCCCTGGTAAGGTATTACAAGAGAAGATCCTTTCTAATATTTTATTTCATCAACTCTGAATGAACCAACATACAGTGTTAAAAACATAACCTTTCCAATGAGCTAGACAATGAATTCTCTTGTTCGTTCATGGCCCTTACAAGGTTTCCCACAGAGCAACAGTTCAGGATCTAGGAAGCTCACAATGAAACTCACCACTGGGTCTGTAGGATGAAAAATATTTAGTAAGCGATTACAAATCTCTCTAGGTAAAATGTGGTCTTGACTTCCAGTGTTTCCTGGCCGGATGCCACGCAATGCCAAAAAAACTGCTAGTGGGGATCCCATACAGAAGAAATTCTCAACCTAAAATGAAAAGAGCCATCCCAAATTTAAAACCGGATGAAGTGTTATTTTCAACAGAATCTGGGGATAACGTTACATAATAAAATACAAACAATAAAATTACCTCTAAGTATATGCTTTGTCTACATTACTTGTTAATTACATACTAGTCATTAATGATTTTATAACAATTTACTTCCAGGAGGGTTTTCAGTATTTTAAAATCTAACAAGTTGAAACTGAGAAAAGGAGGGAGGTGAGGCGAAGCAGTCATTGTGTCTAGCATTCACTAGTCAGGTTGTATTGAGCTAGGACACACTGCTAGAGATGCTGTGATGGTTGGGACCAGCATGGGAGAGCCACTGTTTCCGAGCTGACAGTGGTGTGTGGGAGGCACAGTGGAAGGAATGTCATACAAGAATGGAGCCTCCAACTCTGAGGGCTTCACAGAGGGTGGGGTGTGCCGTGACCAGTACAAGAGAGTAAGGGCTTCTGTGGTTGAGACTGGGGTTTCAGGGCTAGGAGAATGACAGACAAGACTGATACTCATATGGACTAAAGAAGAGAGAGAAAGGTACTGGAGCATTTTTGAGAAAAGACACAGGTAAGACTGAAAAACTGTGTGTGCGCGCGTGCGCATGTGCATGAATCTTCTTGTCAGATCTCTAAGGAAGATGGGCTTAATTTATATCTTAGGCAGTGAAGAACAGCACTTAATCCATACTCTAGAAGCATAAGCTGGTAGTAGTGTGTATGGATGTACCAGAAAATTGAGATACTACTGATTTTGGGGGAAAGAAATCTCTTGAAAGAAACGAGGCAAGAGATAATCTCAAGTTGGGCAGGCCCAGCTGTCATTCATAATGGGAACATTCGAGGACAGAGTGAGGTCACAAGCTTGATCGGAGACAGTAAAGAATGGGCCAGAGAAAACATTGTCAGAGGAAACTGTCCTCAAATCTTATGTTTGTTCACAGTTAAGTTTGAGACCTCTGCAATATGTGGGGGAAAAGTCAAGAGCTGGGGACACAGAATTGTATCTTCTGCCACCCCCATCGACATCCACACCACCATCATTGTAGTCAGAGCATGTGAGGCTAAGAAAGTCAACGAGCTTGTCTAGGATGTGCTTAGAACACGGACAGCTGGACACAGATCTACATTTAGTCAGCAGGAGGAAGAGGGAACTCGAGAAGGGAGAGTGAAAGAAAGAACCAGAATAAATGGTTCACCTAAGTCAGACTCTGTTCCTAATAGCCATCATCTGTCACCCTAACTATATTGTGACAGGGTCTTGGTCTCCAATTTTATACACTTGTAACTCTTTCCAAAAAGATGACAGAATGACCTTTATTTTTAGAGTGAAAAAATATGCACGAATATTTATTATGAATGAATATTCTGAAGTGGTGCCTTTGTGTTTCTGAACGTAGAGCCCTCACACATGCCACCGCCAAGCTGCCCAGCCCAAGGAAAAGCACGGCAAGGAACAGGGCACAGCTGGTATGAACTAGTTCTTATACAAAGTGGGAAAAGGAGGTCTGAAAGAGAAAATAAAGCCACACATGTGACTCATGTCTGTAATCCCAGTACTCATGAGACTGAGGCAGGACTGGGCTACAGGGTAATTTTGAGATTAGCCTGGATTACTTGATGAGGTTCTGGCTCAAAAAGCAAAAACAAGGGTGGGGGGTTGTGTGGCTCAGGGGGTAAGAGAGAGCATTTACTCTCTAGCATGACGACCTAAGTTCGAATCCCTCACATTCGCATAAAGAAGCTGGGTGTGGTTATGCACGCTTGTCACCCCAGGATTGTGAAGGTTCTGAAACCCTGCAAACTAGTCAAAATGGAAAGCATCTAGTTCAGTGCGAGATTCTATCCAAGGCAGTAAGGCAGAGTGATAGAGGAAAACATTCCGCTTTGTACCCTGACCTCTGTGTATGTAGGACAAACACCTGTATATTCCAGTACATGTCCCAGCTCCCCCCCCCCATATTCAAGTGCATGTCCCAGTCCCCCCTGCATATTTAAGTGCATGCACCAGCTGCCCCCCCACACTTGCACCAGCCCCCCAATATACAAACAATAGGTGACAAGAGGGAGCTATTCTGTGCACAACGCTTTCTGCACTGGCTGGTTACTCCAGGAACATCTGTTAAGTCATTTCTTCCGCGTTGTTTTGTTTATGGTGACTGTAGTCTGACAAACACAGAGGTACTGTTCTCTCACAGTCTATTATGACTGTCAAATGATCAAAAAAACATTAAAATATCATGTGTGTACATGTATGATGTATATGTGGGGGCATGTGTGTACCATGGCACATATGTGGCGGTCAGAGGACAATTCTGTAAAGTTGATTCTCTCCTTCTGCCTTTTGTGGGTTGCAGGGATTGAACTCACGTCACCAGGCTTGCACTACAAGCTCCCTTCCCTGCTGAGCCATCTCATCAGCCCCATCAAAGAATTTCGAAGACAAAAAGGAACTTTAGATACTTAGTTTAGCTTCCTCGTCTAGAGACAAGTCAAGAGCTGAGTTCAGAAATGGTACCTGACTTGGCTAACATTACTATCTAGATAGGACAAAAGTCACAACCAAATCAAAGCTTCACTGTCCACACTGCATGCTGACAATTGTCACTGCTCTTTTCCTGGTTTTGAAGCTCAGTGGTCAACTGCAACAGGACAGACGCCAGCATCCTCAAGGTCAATCCAGCTGCTGGTTATCCACAGGAAAAATTTGTTTTCTTCTGACCCTGTTCTCAGTTAGATGGCCTTCTTAATTCTCAACTTCTATGCTTCCTTCCAAATAACAATGAGGAGGCTTTATTAACCTATGCATGACTTGCATCTGAAGAAACCCAATTATATGCGTAGGTTCAAGTCATGTGGTACTGAATCCAAGATCATAATAGACTTAATGTGTCCTATCCAATTCTGTAGTAAAAAACCAGTTTTCTTTATCTACCAGATACATTTATATATTAGCATTAATTATATATAATAGTGCTGGTATCCAAATTCTAGACTGATAACTCCAGAGACCATCTTTAAATGCATGTTTCAACTTTACCATTTGACCATCCCCACCCCCCCCCCCCCACCCCTGCACAGTGCTAGCGACTTGGGCCTTGTGCGCGTGGGCCAAGCTCTTTGCCACTGAGTTATGAGCCCTGCTCAACAATGTGGTTTTTAAATGTATGGTATAAGTTAAAAGAAAAACAGTGGGGGAGCCCAGTTACAGGGATCTGGCACCTTCTTATGGCCTCTGCAGGCACCAGGTACACACGTGGTTTATACATATTCATATAGGCATTCACCCATGCTCACAAAAATAAATACCAGTTAAAGAAGAACTGTGTAAGCGATAGAGTCACCCCACACTTTAAGCTGGACGCTAAGCTCCTGAGGGAGAAGGGAAACACCAGGGGCAGGCATGTGGTGCACTGTGCATGCAGAGGTCATGTTAGAGGCTCACCACTGCAGGGAGAACGTTTCCCAGTGTTGCCGGTGCTGATGTCTCTAACACCTTACGAGTTACTAGAGCGCTGTTTTACTAGTCTAAAAACGAGTTTCACTCTGCCCCTCTCAAGCAGATGGCAGTTCCCCTTCTCTCACGGCCCCTTGCCAAGTCCTGACAACTCCAGCCAAACTGACCCTGGGAGCTTACTTAACCTTGGACTTTTGTGGAGACTTCATAAACTGAAGTGCCCAGCTTTCTTCCCTGAATTCAGGCCATCCCACTTCCTTTTATTTTCTTCTTGTTGCTGACCACACATTTTGTTACTTCTAAACAGTGAACATTTCACACACCTGCCTCAACTTGTCCTCTCCTCCCTTTCCTTTTCTCTTCTGACTTGGCCAAATGTAAACTGAGGTAAAGAACGAGTGTTCATCCTCTGAAAGCTTTCCGGACTACAGGAAGGCCACCCCTCGCCAGTGCATGACTGCTCTGCACACCGTTACAGTCTGGGGCTGGAGAACCATCTTGCCCACGCTGTTCTTCGAAGCAGCAGCGTCCAGGCACACAGTACATAACCATTCACGGCTAAACTTTCATTTGTGTCAGGACTCCGCACTCCAGTGTTCAAAAAGTACCAAGACAAGGAGAAGCTGGTCCCTTCCCTTACCTTAAATTTTAAGGCAGGTGTTTGAGTTACGGATGACGCCTTCAATCCATGCAGACGTTCTTCTATTTCCCTCAGCCTAGGAGGCAGTATGAGATCACACATACATACATTTATAGTTTCACTGCAAATCATCACTGTATTAGAGGCTCACTACGTCAGGAAGCAAATGATGGTCCTCGCACTAACCCCCATCTGTGACAATGTTTAATTAATGTTCCTGCCGTACTGCGCAAGGCCTGCACAGGGACTTCTTATGATACCTGTATGTACACAATTATCTACCTACCTACCTACC
>CABHPP010145400.1:40130-63321 GCA_902168425.1 Peromyscus attwateri
GAAAAATGCAGGTAATAAAAGTATGAAAACTACTAACTGATAGCTAGGTTAGGTATGTTATCTAGTAATCTTTACCTTGAACAAAGCATAAAGCTTTTTCTTTTTTACTTAAAATTTTAATTATAATTACATTGGTGTTTGTTGTGTGCATACGTGTGAGCACAGAAAAGGGCATGTATCTCCTGGAAATGGAGTCCAAGGAATGGTGAGCAGCCTGATATGGGTGCGAGGAACTGAACTCTGGTCCTCTGAAAGAGCAGCCTGTGTTCTTAACCATGGAGCCATCTCTCCAGACCAAAGGCTTTCTTTTAAGAACATTAGCAATTCCGTAAGGACATTTTCAACTCTTTCAAAACTTTAGGTTGTTTACCGTCGTTTTGTTATATAGAGTTCATCAAGAAGATGTCGCTCTTCATAGCTCATCCATCGTTCATCAGGCAGCTCTTCTTCCTTCTGGAGCAGCTGCTCATATAGTCGAACTGGATTCCAGCCCATCATGATGTCATAAGTAATTACACACCCCAAGGAATGGGACACTATTGAGACTTTACCCCCTTTTTCTTCAAAGTCTGGATTCCGAGAACAGAAAAGGGAATATAATCGATTCAGCTCTTGCTGAAGGCCTTTAACTAGCTGTTTGAAATAAGAAAATATAATCGTATTAGGTTTTTCACTGAGTGCTATAAACTTTATTTCTAAATGTATTACGAAGAAAAACAAACAAGACTGATGAAATATAAACAGGTTATTAAATTGACTCAGGTGCATTAAAAAGATGCAGGAATAGAGATATGTCTACATGCTGCACATATAGACCCTCCCATTAGCACAGAGTACACCACAGGCAGATGTTACCCATGAGGATCCTTTTGTAGGTTTTCAGTCAATTACACTAGCCAGCTGTTCTATAGACAGAAATATACTTCCTTTTAGAGTCTAATAAAATTTTCAAAGACCCCTGGAAATTCCTACTTCATTGCAACTCACTATATGTCAATTCTAAATTTTCACAGTGTGTGGGTTTTAGTCATAGTACAAAAAGAATACAAATTTATAGTAGATATATTAAATATATATTATGTAGTTAATAGAATGTAGTAAGAGGCTACTGTATGGAAGAATCACCAAGAGACCTTGACAGTTCAAATCTCATCATGTTGGTGACAGAGAAAAATAAAAGATGACTTCTGTGATTGAGATTAACTAATAAATGCACTGACGAGAAGCAGCTCAGTACGCCGTCTTTGTGAAGCTACTGAATAATCCCTTCCCCAAATCCACAAGAAGGCGGCTTATCTTTCCAACGTATCCTGGACCCTGATCTGAAGTTTAGCCTAGTCCTCTCTTCTTACTGTTTCTTCTATTTGGTTATGAATTTTCAGTTTTTATTCATTTTATCTCATTACTTCTTTTTCAAAAATTTATTTCATGTGCATTTGTGTTTTGCCTGCATGTATATCTGTGTGAGGGTGTTGGATCCTCTGGAACTGGAGTTACAGGTAGCTATGAGCTGCCATGTGAGTGCTGGGAATTGAACCAGGGTCCTCTGGAAGAGCAGCCAGTGCTCTTAGCCACTGAGCATCTCTCCAGCCCATCTCATTACTTCTTAACAAGCCAGCCATTGTTCTGACAGATTTTTTTTTTTTTTACAGCTTCTATTTTAAAATCATGTTATATCAAGAGACAACCAAACTCTACCAGCTGCTACTGAATACTCTTCACCTGATGGCAGACACCAGCATTCACTCTTGTACTTTCTGACTGGGAGGCTCAGTGATGACATGCACGAAGCCCTGGCGTCATCTGTTGACATCTAAGCATTCAATAAAACACTGAGGCTAATCTGAGCTATGGAATATGTCTGATGCAATATATTCTGGCAATGAGTCAGAGAGAGGAAGAGTCCCGTGCTTTGGTGGCAATGGTTCTCCAATTCTCATGTGTATCAGAATCACTTGGACAGACTGCTCAAAGTGGACTGCTGGGCTCTGGTTCCGAGTTCTTGAATCAGAGGCTCTGGAGAGCCTGGGAATTTGCATTACAAACAAGTTCCTGGAAAATGTTGGTGCTGCTGGCCTGAGAGCTCTACTTTAGGAACTACTAGTTCAAGAACAAATGAATATAAAAGCCTTTTAAGACATGGGCTGTAGGTGAAACTCCAGGACTAAGGAGTGTGCAATTCGATGTCACTCTGTGTGCTGTTCATTAAGGGAGCTGTAATTCTTTGGAGGGAGCTCTTACAATATCAACAATCCATAAGATTACAAAACTTCCTTCCTTCCAATCCATGCAGCAGTTTCAGAGAAAGAGCACGGATGTGTTTTGCTTGGGATTGAGGACGTTGTGTATGCTTGGGCAGTGAGACACTGACCCAGCTCTGTATTATTATTTACTTACGAAGGTCTTGATTCTAAGGTTTATACTAGGTAAACACAGAGGTACTTCAGTACACTGGCAAAAAGGACCCAATTTTCAGCTTTTTTTTTTTTTTTTTTTTTTTTTTTTAAAACACAATCCTCAGAAAGTGGGAATTGAGAAGGACTAGCTGACACACAGCCTTGTCCCTCTAACCCTGGCTCCTCTGTGACTATTAACAAACTTAGGGTTTTTCCCTTAAGAAGCTCAATCTTGGAGTCAAGAGATCAAGGGGTGACCTAACTTAACTGCTGTGGAGATGAGAGTGCCTTCTGCGGCACCTCTGGCTGGTGGTGGCTTAGCAGCCACCCCGTCTCTTGTTTCCATGTTGAAGGGAGTGTCCATTCTTTTGAAGCAACTTTGCTACTACAAAGGTCTTCACTGCAGTTACTAACACGCTCCTCCTATTCACTGATTATTTTACTTTCTACGTTAAGGAGTAATATGAGGGGGTTATAATTTTTCTGATTATTTTTCATGAATGATTTATCTGCATACATGTCTGTGCACCACACATGCCTGGAGGATGTCAGAAGAGGGGGCTAGGATTCCTACAACTGGAGTCAGATGACTGTGAACCACCACTGGGTGCTGGGAACCGAACCAGGATCCAATGCAAGAGCAACAAGTGATCTTAACTGCTGAGCCACATCTCCGGCCCCAGTATGAGGGATTTTAATTCACAGACTGTTGCTGTGGGATGGTCTGTATGTCAAATTGCTCTGATTGGTCAATAAATAAAACACTGATTGGTCAGTGGCCAGGCAGGAAGTATAGGCGGGACTAACAGAGAGGAGAATTGAGAGACAGGAAGGTGGAAGGAGTCACTGCCAGTCGCCACCATGACAAACAGCATGTGAAGATGCCGGTAAGCCACGAGCCACATGGCAAGGTATAGATTTATGGAAATGGATTAATTTAAGCTATAAGAACAGTTAGCAAGAAGCCTGCCACGGCCATACAGTTTGTAAGCAATATAAGTGTCTGTGTTTACTTGGTTGGGTCTGAGCGGCTGTGGGACTGGCGGGTGACAGAGAATTGTCCTGACTGTGGGCCAGGCAGGAAAACTCTAGCTACAGACTGTCCTTCTGTAAACAAGAAAGCAAACAAGAACACCTCTGCCCACCTATTCCTCTGTACGCCTTTTGTCCTTCATAATGCTTTAAAAAGCACTACCCAGAATTCCCTGATGGTATCTCCTAGGAGAACTGTTAATTTAAAATATAAACACAAGCTCTATTTCAGACCAACTGAATCACAACCTCTAGGGGATGGACCTAGAAAAACTGTTTTTCCCCTTAAACATTTTGTTTCTTGAACTTTTTAGTTGAAAATACAAAATGTTACCAAGTAAAATTAGTACAAAAAAAAAAAAAAATCAAATGTCTGGGCTGGAGCCGGCTCAGGGATTATGAAAGCACACTGCTCTTACAGAGACCCGAGTTCAGTTCTCAACTGAATCCATGTAGGGTGGCTCACACCAACTGTTAACTCTAGCTCCAAGGGAGCCGATGCCCTTATCTGGACTCCATAGGCATTTGCAGTCACATGCACATCCCCTCCTCACAACACATAATTAAAAAAACACATACATTATCTTTTAGTTAGATTCTCCTCTTGTTAGCATTTATCACATTTGTGGTATTCTCTTCTGTAAATATGCAAATGCACACCTTCCCAAAGTTTTGGTAATTACTTGAGGGATATAGTATACATGCTGTCATCTTTTATCCCTTAATACTTTATTGTACATTCTCTAATATTAGCATATTTCTGGTAAAATTATTTGGCCACATGGCACTATTTGGATATATTTTATCTAATCTACCAGCATAACTCAGCTCTGTCATCCATTC
Source organism: Peromyscus attwateri (assembly GCA_902168425.1). Lineage (NCBI taxonomy): Eukaryota > Metazoa > Chordata > Mammalia > Rodentia > Cricetidae > Peromyscus > Peromyscus attwateri. Next base: position 44,402 of record CABHPP010145400.1, read on the forward strand.
TACTACAGGACAGCAGAAAATGGGATAGAGTATTTACCAGATCTCTTCCCCTCCTGTGATCAGGAATGTTTCCTATAATTACTGTCTTTTATGACATTGACAGTTTAAAAGAATACAGCACCAGTTCCATTCCCTGTTTGTGTTTCTCAGGTATTTCCTCAATATTATGATGCCACACAGGGGATGCTGCATCCTCCACTGGGTATCACATCCAAAGGCTCACAATGTCCACCCGTCCCTTGGGAAAACCAGGATAGATGCTGCCTGATTTCTCCTGTGTGTAATTATGGTTTCTCTTTTATGGACCATTGAACAGACTGCGGGGACGCAGACAGTTAGCCTGCTCCTCAACAAAACACTGCCCTAATTTAATAGTCACTGACGACTCATGTCCAGTCTCCTTATACCCAATACTGCCACGACAGCCATAAAATGACTTTCCAACGCCAGTCAGCTTTATCGTTCTCTCCTAAAAGCAAGGGACCTATCTGCTTCCCACTTAATTTTTCAAATTATAATAGAAATGAAAGATTTAAAAAAATGGTTTACAATCCTTCATTGCAGTCATTATTATATCCCACATTAAAGTACTAATAATTACTGTAGTAACGGTGAACCACTCTGGTGCCCAAACAGTTTCAGATTCAGCCAACTACAACGGTTCTCCAGCTCCTACCCTTGTGACCTGCCATTATTCTTTTGAACACTTCTTTAGTTTCTGTCACAAATTGTCTGGGCCTCCGAAGCAGCTATACTCACAAGGTACTGTAATTTTTCTCTATGGGGAATAAGGCACTACTGACATCTGGTTGTTAGGTGTGCTCGGTATGATAAGGGGATCCTTGTTTTTTTGGCTATTTTAGTATACATGGCTGAGAAATGTATTTATGCATGTAAATACGGTCACCTGCATATACATGTATATATACATACATATATATAAGCACATTTTATAAATCATGTGTTCAGAACGATACCTTCATTCCCAGTCTGTATACATTATATAACAGTGTTATTTTTATTATTCTATCTTTTTTTGAGGTAGGGCTTCACTCTGTAGTTCACACTGGTCTTGAACTCATGGCAATCTTTCTGCCTTAGTCTCCTGAGTACTGGGATTGCAGGTGTGAACCACCATGTACCTTTCTCCTTGTTTTGAGATAGGTCTCACTTTGTAGCTCTGCTTCCTGGTGCTGAGGTTCAGGTGTGTGCTACCATGTCTGGCCTTCCTCTGTATTTTTAAGGAGCACCAAGTGGTTGTTCTTACCAGGGCTCTGGTCTGAAGCTGATCAAATTCACTATTAAAAAGCTGATGTCACTATAAAGCACACCCAACACGACAAGATGCTCATGATACTTACCTCATCCCTATAAAGTGGGCTGGTATAGTACATTATGTCCATTGCACTACTGTTCAGCATGTCCCTCAAGCCGCGCACTTTGTCAGGAGTAATGGAATCAACAGTGTCTACAAGAAAAAAAAACAGCCAACTCAAACTTAAGAGAGGGTTCCAGGGAAAAATTACATTTCCTAAAGTAACTTCATATTTAAATATTAAACATTAGTGGGGACCTTTCCTTCTTGCAAAATATCTAAAAAACAAAACAAAAACCAAGAAGTAAAAGACAACAAAAAGAAAAGGAATGTTGAAGGATGAAGGCCATTATCAATTTTTTTTGGCTCTGTTTACCTTGGCCCTGACTATGCCCACTTGGTATGCCTGGGCACTGCTAACAACAAACCAACAATAAATAAGACTTTTCCTATGCTTCATATTTATCTACCTCTGTGAACCAATGACTTTATGAGCATGCACTGTCAAAGCATAAATAAACACAAAGGCAAACAAATTAGTGATGCGCTTCAGCAAACAGGACAAAGTTGGTGTAACTGTGAAAAAAGTCTTACCTACTAAAATGACTGGAGATGCAGAGAAGCATCTGTATTGCTTACAGAAGCACAGAGAATGAACACTGTCCTGTGAAAGCACAGGAGGGCAGGAGCCTGACGACCTCACTCAAGAACAAGTCACTGCATTGGCTCAGATTATTTATTCACATTTATTCTGTAATTTAGTACAATGTTGTAAAGACTGAAAGGCACCATGATAAAGACTAGGATTTTCTCTCTACCCTGAACTATTCTCCCAAATATTTTCTAAAGTGTTGGCCTTCATGGTAAGCCTTTGGTCCTACTGATATAAAGCAGACGTCACTTTAACCATTTCCCCCAGAGGATAACCAGTTTCTAAGCACATTCAAAGCACAATCCTTCCACCACTGGGCTGCAATACTGCTCTGCCATGGATCAGGTTCCACATTAGCACAGATGGTGAGGCACATGCCATACTGGTCTAACTGCCCAGCTTTGTCCCAATATTAAAGTGTTTCAACTTATGGAAGTGAAATCGAGCCAGCAACTTAGGAGGACATGACTTCGACTCTGTTCTTGGCTATTCTGGGCCCTCTGTTCTACAATCGTTTTACAGTCAGCTGATCAAGTTCTGTGAAAATCTACAGATCAATTTGGGAGTTAGCATCTTTAGAATATTCAACCACTTAATCTGAGAGAATCATCTTTGTATTTAAGTTTTCCTATATTTTAATAGTTCTTATACTTTAAAACCTAAATATACATATTTAAGTTATTTAAAGTTACACATTTTTAATAGTTGTATATTTAAGCTATTTCTTGGGGCCTTGCATTTTTTGATGTTATTTCTGTTTGTTGCTGGTCTACAGAAAAGCAACTATTTTTACACATAAATCCTCTATGTCATGACCTTGATAAGCCGATCAATTCTACTGACTTTTCTGTATAGTTTTGTGCGTTCTGAGCAGACAGAATGGGACCCGTAAATCAGAACTGGTGCTTTACATTTATTCCCATCATTCCTTTCTCATGTCTTATTGTGCTGCAAAGACAGTAAGTCCACGGACATCATTAGTTTCCTTTTATCCTTTCACTACCTATGAGCACACTGATACTTGCTATAGCATGCTCTTACTTTGAAATTTGTACAGAGTAAAGCTGAGTGTGAATGTTAATGTTTGCACAGTGTTATGTCATGACGGTTGTGATCAGGACACAGAACTGTCCTCACTTCAACGTTCTGTTTCCCTTTCCTTAAGTTCTGGCAGTCACTGGCTTGCTCTTTGTGACTGTAGTTTTGCTTTGTCCAGTTATATGAATGGAAGCAGAAGTCTCTTTCTGGTTGGCTTCTTTCAGTTATCTTAACACATTCAAAACTATCAGCAGTAGGTGATGCCCAGGACTCCAAGGCTCAGGAGGCTAAGGCAGGAAGATTGTGAGTTTCAAGGCCATCCGGGCTACAAAGGTGAGACTGTTTCAAAAACAAACAAGTATCACGACAATGTAAACTGAGCCAGAATGACAGGCTCAGAGGTTTAGTAAATGTGCATTCCTGAAGTTTACCTGGGTGGGTCAGCAAAGCCTATAGTGTTAGTATATGGAACTTCACATATGTACCATTCATTACTGCTGAGACATCTTCCTTTAGTCACTAGCTTTTAGCTACTTTGTAGTGGTTTGAAAGACAATGGCCCCCAAAGAGAGTGGCACTATTAGGAAGTGTGGCCTTGTTGGAGACTTGTGTCACTAGGAGTGAGGGTTGGGCTTTGAGGTCTCATACATGCTCAAGATACCGCCCAGTGTTGGAGACCACTTCCTGTTGCCTGCAAGTCAAGATGTAGGATACTCTACCCCTTCTCCAGCACCATGTCTGCCTGTATGCAGCCATGTCCCACCATGATGATAATGGATTAAACCTCTGAAAATGTAAGCCACCTCACTTAAATGTTTTTCCTTTATAAGAGTTGTTGTGGTCATGGTGTCTCTTCACGGCAATAGAAACCCTAACTAAGACATACTCATTTCTTAAAAAGTTCATTACAATTTTTGATGCTCATACAATTTTGGGGTACAATGTTCTAGCTGACATTGCTAACTCTGAGACCGTAACACAGACCAGAAGACTCTGGGGCTGCACCCAGGGCAGTGTACCACTGTAATGAAGGTGGCTGTCACTGTCACACAGACCCAGATCTCCTTCCTCTACCGCCAAAGCACAAAGGACACACACACAAACATGCTATTTGTGAAGTCTACATGACAGTCCAAAGACACAAGTCAATTTTGTTAATTTTAAAATCAGCTTTTTCCCTCAAATATGTTCTTGAATAATCTGGAACAAAAAGTGAATATACTCTAAGACAACTAAAATGATTTTGTTCCTGTGGTGTGTCTGTCCATGTGTGTTCAGCTGGTCTGGAACTTGCTGTATCAACCAGGCTAGGCTTGAACTCACAGAGACCGGCCTGCCTTTATCCTTCCCACCCAAAAGTGTTGGGATTAAAGGCATATTATGCCATCAAACATGGCCAAGATTTTGTTCTTAATAAAAATATTTCTAAAACTGTATATTTACTCTAGTAAAGGTTTGCCATTGGCTAGAATCATTCAATTTCAAAACAAACTATACCTCCATCAAGAGTAAGCTTTGACCGCCATTCAACAGGCAGAAACTCAACGTGTGTTGCGTGGTTGGAAAAATGCCTTTCTTCTATTTTTCTTGCTGCCTCTCTCATCCTAAAAAAGAAATAAATGTAAGACACACTTGAGAATGACTTCCCGGATTTCCTAGCAGCTCTGTCCAGCTGCGCCCCTTGGCTGACACTAAGCTGGTTACACTAGCACAGCTTTGCCTCAGTTACTTTCCTGTCTGTCACTCGGGACTTCAGACGTTCCCACTTACATTACATTCTAAATGACACAGCTCTTCAGGGATGTAAGAGCATAATGAACACATCTGTGCTTTCACTCATCTCCACACATCATGCGTCCAGTCATGAATGACCTCACTTCATCTCCTTTAAACAATTGTATTTTTAATTAATACATAATCGCATCATTTCCTTTCCCCTCAATTCATGGTCTCTTTTCTTTGAACTATTATTGTTATACACATACACACAAATGAATAAATATATAAATACAACCTGCTGAGTCTGTTCAGTCTTGCTTACATATATATAATTTCAGGTCTGACCACATGGTACTGGATAACCAATGAGGGGGGCTCATCCTGGGGTTACTAATTTTTCTCTCTCTCTGAAATAGTTAATTGCCTGTAGCTCTTCATCTAGTAATGGTCCCCCATGAGTTTCCTCACCCATGCTGGCATGTCTAGCGGTGGTGCCACTATTCAGGTCTTGTTCAAGCAGCCATACTGTTGAGGTCTCATGGGTGTAGCTTCCCAGTCATAGCTAGAAGACACTATCTTGCAGAAGACTTCCTGATCCTCTGGCTCTTGCAATTTTTCTGCCCCCTTTAACTCTTTATAATGCAAATTTCAATTTTTTTTTTTACTTTGAAAATTAAGGTGTCAATGAACTTACAACTTTCCTTTTGCCAATTACATGAATTCTACTACAGATAGGATTTTGATCAGCATGACATAATGAAGATACTCAGAGGTTCACTGTGAAAAATTCTCTCATGCTGTCCCTTCAACAGGTACACCTTCCTTTCATGGTTTAAAGCAAATCCCAAATACCACACCTTTTTATTTCTTCATACAAACATTGAACTCAGGGTTTCAAATATTGGAGGCAATTGCTTTACCACTGAGTTATATCTTGCACATGTAAGGTAAATGTTCTACCACTGAGCTTCATCCCTAGCCATCTTATCTCCAAATAGCATATTTTTCTAAAATAACATCTATTCAATATTAAGGTATTGCAATCAAGTAATTTTTTTTTTAAAGATTTATTTATTTATTATGTAAACAGTGTTCTGTCTGCATATACACTTGCAGGCCAGAAGAGGGCACCAGATCTCATTACAGATGGTTGTGAGCCACCACGTGGTTGCTGGGAATTGAACTCAGGACCTCTGGAAGAACAGCCAGTGCTCTTAACCGCTGAGCCATCTCTCCAGCCCCCGCAATCAAGTAATTTTTAATTTTAGCAAATATGTAGTTCAGCAGCCTCATTTCCCCAACTGACTATAAGAACTATTTCACAATAACATTAAAATATTTTATATTTGTTTATGTTCCAAATATTGTAGTTCATTCACTGCAGATGGTAGATAGGTCACAACTGTTGTTAATTTACAGCCCCCCAACCCCCTTATGGAGTTTCCTACAGTCTGTTTACTAATTGCATCCATGTGATGTTATTGTGAATAACAATAACACGGTCTTCTATTGCACAGCTCCTGTAAGGTGGTATGAGATGGGGGGCTGAGCAGAGGTCAGTGAGTTTGGAAAGACTCCACAGGCTTCAGCCTTTTTGTGTTAGGTTTTGCCTTACTTGTACCTGAAGAAATTAAACTTCTGTTTTACTAATGATCTCGCGGAGGATATGCCAGCAAACCAATTCTCATGGTCCTTGATATCTAAGCAAGGGATGCATCAGGACATAATTATCATGCCAAGTCATATATGGATCATCATAAAACAGAGTCAGAATTAGAGCTACGAGATGCCTATAAGAGAAGACAAGGGACTGAGAAAACTAAGGGAGCCTCCCAGTCTCCAGCACCACCACAACTTTGAGCTGCACGTGATTTTACTTCAAGCCTCTGTGGGCATGATGATCTTACTGAGTGTAGCAAGCTCCACCTGCACATGCAGGCTACCGAGGATCTAATTCCTAGAGTCAAACAACACTTACTTCAGGGATGACGAATTTGACTGGCAGCCTCCAAAGCTGGTCAGTGTGCTTGCTTTCCACAGTAACTGGTTTGTTCTCACTATGTTAGGAGCCTGTGCCTCATCAGATCTGCTTTGTCGGGACCACTGGCAAAGAGCCAGATCTAAGGCGGAAACTTTAACCAACACCCCTCTAACACAGCACTTAACTTCTGAAACACACAGGCCCCACACACATCCCAATAAACTCCTAAAGAGGGTTTAGGGTAAAGCTGAGTACCTGTCAATTAAGGAGATGAACAAGCTGCCTGTGTGTTAAGTATCCACTGACTTCTGTGTACAATCTAGACTTGTTTCCTCTGGGAGCAATTAGTGGGCAGATTATATTGAAAATTATCAGTTTAAACAATTCTTAATCTTCTCAGAGTTGGACAACTTTGAAGATTCTCAATTTCTGAAGCTCAGAGAGCAACCAACAAACTTAAAACTAGCTCTTTTCCTGCTCTCAACCCTAAATTAATAGGTTAATTAAGGCTATTCTTTTTAAAATCACTCCTACAATGGAGGTAAAAGTCACATGTCATCAGCATACAGTCACTCTTGGTTTCATCCAGAAACATCAATGGTATTACAAGAGCTGGCACCAGGAAAACATGGAGTTGAACCTCTGTGGATCTGCTTTGCCTTAGGCAGAAGCTGGGACTCTGTCTGCAGAGAACTCACATGGCTGTGTTTTTTATAATTCTTCCTTGGTCCATCTTCTGTCCAATGCCATGCACAACAAACACAATGTGAGAAGTCTGCGAGGGCTTGTCTTCTAGTGTGGCCTCTTCCACATAACCTCTGTGAAGTCTGGTCCCACTACTGGAGGCTGTAGGGAAATTACGGCCCTAAGTTTAGTACTTGGGAAGTTGTATTGTGAAATATGTTTAAAGAAAGAAAAAGTAGTAATGATAAGAATCTAAGAAAATACTTCACTGGGTATAGAAAGAGAAAATAAAGTTTGTAAGATAATATCTATTGATTGACAGACATAAAATGAAGTGAATACAGCAGAAAAGCCAGAAACCATTAGGAAAATAAAAGGATAAACAGAATATAGAAAAATAAAAAAAACTTCTATATTAAAAAATACACCAGGTATGGTGGACACACGCCTTTAATCCTAGGTTGATCTCTGTGAGTATAAGGCCAGCCTGGACTACACAGTGAGTTCCAGAATAGCCAGGGATATACAGTGAGACCCTGTCTCAAAAAAAAGAAAAAAAAGTCAAAGAGAGCTCGCTAGTCAAAAAGTACACAATTCAATTAATGTTTTGAGCTGAAGATGTAAAAAGGTACTCCACAAAATGAATACAACTATAAACATATAAAATATTGAGATACATTTATAACAAATAAATTAAAAGAATGACATAACATTTTATTAGATTTAAAAATGAATTTTCAAACTTATTGAGGATACTCCATCTTCCCTAAACACTCTTTTAAAAAAAAAAATCTGTGTGTGTGTGTGTGTGTGTGTGTGTGTGTGTGTGTGTGTGTGTGTAAGAGAGAGAGAGAGAGAGAGAGAGGTGGGGGGGGGATATATGGGAAGCATGAGCGAGGTCAGGGGACAGCCTCAGGTGTTCGGTGCGTACTTTCCACAAAGCAGCCTCTTGTTCTCCGCTGCATGATGCTAGGGTAGCTGGCTCTGAGCTTCCCAGAATTCCGTCTCAGCCCTCTGTCTTGCTGTAGTAGAGCGAGGACTGCGGATGCATACTATGCATCTAGCTTTTATGTGGCTTCTGAGACTTTGAACTCAGGGCATCACACTTGAGTGGCAAGTGCTTTTTCTCTATGGAGCCATCTATCCAACCCTTCCTTTTTCTTTAGTAAGACTACTTCAGCAGGGTGGTGGTGGTGCACATCTTTAATCTCAGCACTCGGAAGGCAGAGGCAGGCTGTGGCCAGCCTCAATCTACAGAGTGAGTTCCAGGACAGCCAAGGCTATTACACAGAGAAACCCTGTCTCAAAACCCTCCCCCAACCCCCGCTCAAAAAAATCCCTAGAATAAATTAAAAAAAAAAAAAAAAACTACTTTAAAAGGCCAAGAAGCAATTCCTTTAGCAAAATTCTACGAAGAGTTGTGTTGTTTTTCCGATAACCACTATTCCTTCCTCCACTGAAAATGAATCTATGACAATATGGCTTCTGTCCCAACAATTCCAGTCCCCAAACCCACTGTCCCTGAAGACACTTCCAGCCTCCCCTTCCTTTATGCCATGTACCAAGTGCCATGTTCAGGTTTCACTGTCTTGAGGTAGACTGCTTTCACATAGTTATGAGTTAGTAAGTTTTGCTCAACAGGGTTCTTGTCACTGAATTTAACTTCTACTTAAAAATACATTAAAAAATGCTAGGCAGTGGTGGCGCACACCTTTAATCCCAGCACTCGGGAGGCAGAGGCAGGCGGATCTTTGTGAGTTCAAGGACAGCCTGGGCTACAGAGCAAGATCCAGGAAAGGGGCCAAAGCTACACAGAGAAACCCTGTCTCGAAAAACCAAAACAAAATACATTAAAAACAGAATATGAATTATATACTTTTGAGAACGTGCAGTGACATGTAACAATACCTTTAGAAAACCCCAGTTTCTGGGTTACAGTCCTTGCAATCTTGGACGTCGTGGCGTCACTGTAGAGATACACCTCATCCATGCTGTGCCAATCCACATGATTCCGACTCAGTTTGAAACTATGAACAGCTGTTGTACAAAAGAGAGGAATTTCAAAGTTCTCTAAGACAGATTTTCTTTGCGTAGAAAATCCTAACACTCAGGTTTCTGAATCACTATTACCTAACTCAGATACCATGTGCTTTAGTTCAGTAGAGAAAATTTCATTAAAACCATGTCACATAAGCAATACACAGACCTTTATAAAAGATCAGCAATGCTACGAGGAACAGAAGAGTGACTGGCATGACTACATGATATTGACCTCTTGGATGTAGGTAACGGGCTTTTGCTTATGAAGGAGCTGCATCCCCAGGGTATGGCTCCTCTTTCTGAGGGGTACACACCTATTTAAAAGTTTTCAACAGCTCTGACATAGAAACTTGAGTTCTACTCCCTCTGTTGATTTTATTAAAAATATTAAGATATGTAAAAATTTCACTCAATGCGAAACAAAAAAGAGACTGATTTGCTCAAAAACTAGTGATTGGCAGGGTACACCTGTTTTACCTAAAGATGAGTTGTTTTAAGAATTAAGAATACGTTCATTCTGTGTAAGATGGTATAGTCCTGGTCAAGACTGTAAGACATGCTGAAGTAGCGTGTTCCCCATGAGAAGACATGGCACACTACAAGAAAATCTACTTCTTAAATTAACAAAGAACTTAGTTTGATGAAAACCAATTAGATTTTACTTACCTCTCAGGATATGTTAATGACTTGTACATATGTGTACGAGTGTACGTGTGTACGTGTGTGTGTGTGTGTGTGTGTGTGTGTGTGTGTGTGTGTGTGTTATGTGAATGCATCTCTCACAGGACTAAGATTCAATTAACACAACACACACTAACAGCTTTAGTTCCACACAATGCAACCACAGGCTCAGACTTTTAATTTAGAAGTTTTTCATAAATTAAAAGAGTTTAATAACTTTTGCAAAGGCTTAATAACCATTTACAAAACCAATTATTGTTAATATAGTTCTGAGCTCCGCATGTTTAAAAGACTGAAACTATATGATCAAATATTTTGAGAAAAGTATAAATCTAGCCAAAGTTTGTTCCTCTGCAAATCATTTATATATTGTCTTAAAGTGGAATATCCTAATATTCAAACACCTTAATGGAATACAGTTTTTATATATATGTATAATAATGTAAAACTAAGCCAAACAGCGCAACAGAGACATTTTTAGAAAAACTAGCCCTTCTAAGCTTGAAGCACAACTGAACTACGGCTGGTGTGAGCTACACAGAGAAGCTACGGCTACTGTACCTTGGGAACGCTTTCGTTTAAGACCTGTGGCATCTGCGCTCTCCTTATGTCCTCTCCATTTGAACAGAGAAGGGAGGGTGAAGGGAGGGAGGTGGTAGACAACTAAGAAAGCAAAAACACTGAGCTTCAAAGTACATTTAAGTGAGTTTTTCTATTTAGCCTTTTCCTTTTAGTCTTAACTTTTAAAAACTACATTTGACAAACATTATTCTAAATGCTTTTTAAAATATAATTTCTAGCTAAAAATTGGTAAAACAAAAATTAGTTTAATGTCTGTCAAATATATGCTCTACTTGTATTGAAAGGAACAAAGGCAAATAATATCTAAATTTATCAGTGACAGACAATTACATGATCATCATTTAATTCCTTTGCATAGCTACAAGAAATGCATGGCATTTTTGAATGCTAGGAGATTTATAAACTCTATCTTTATTTGTGATGACACAGCCAAGAGGTAAACACAATTGAGAATACAATCATATTTTAAACAGCTAGTTCAGCTCCCCTGAGACACCACGGTATACAGGCCACTGAATGCTCTCCATACTAAGGTATGATGGCTTTAAGATTCTTTAAAAGCAAGGCTTCCTATCTCAACTGAGAAAGTTGTTAAAAGACTTAAAAGTGAAAAATTTCTAAGAAAATCATATTGGAGGCTCAACTTTCAACTATCCCTTTTGGAAAGATTAATGATAACATAACAAACATAATCTCATTAGAAAAACATACGCTGTGCTATCTTGTAGGCAGGCATTAAGCAGAGAGCACAGAAAAGCCAGGCACAGGCTGGAGATTTGACAAATCAGTAGATAATCTTAAAGCCAACATGGTCCTTGTTGAATTTGCTAGTTATATATCGCTGATAACAGTCCTTATATTTAAGTAATTATTTAGTATACTTGAAACTAAATTTAAAAATCAGTTTACTACGTCAATTATCAAATTTTTATGATTTAGCTAAAATTTATGTTTTAATACATTCAATTTTCACCCTCACTCCCTTTTACATGAATTTGACATTCAAAGGTTAAATACTGCTCAAATGAAAAACAAATCTTTAATTTCTGTTGTATATACAATCGAAGTATATGCAAATATTTATACAATAAGGGTTTTTGGGAAATTCTTACAAAGCATTAACTACTACACCTACACATTAAATTACTACACCTACATGCAATTAGATGGCTTTAGGACTACAAACTAGGGCTAAAAGCTGGATGGCAGCAGAACTATAGGACGCCTCTGACACAGGAAAAAGGGACATGGAAGCAGGCTTCTTCCTGCCCATGTTCTTTCGTGTGCCTTCTGGTCAGTCAGGAGCAGAGGTATACCTGGGCCAGCAAAGGCGTTCAACCAAATAAACTAGGAAGAGCTGCTAATACAGCTAAGGGGTCAGACCAATATAAACTTGTAATTTACTACAAAAAGAAACAAAGACTAGATTTTATATGGTAAAACGAATCTGAACCAAATCCCACATTTACCCAAAAGAGCTCTCAGGACACTTATAGGCCACCTGACATTATAAAATATTGTAAGCACTTTCAGAAAGCTGGTCAGACACAATGATGAATTCTTCCCTTTTAAAAACAACAGCTTAACTCTACAAAGATAAACAAACACCATTACAAAGCTTTTTCCTCCCAACAGAAAACTGTACTTATTTAAAACATTTTTATAAAATTAAATGGTTATCTTTTACCTTTACCTTTATATCTTATTTTCATTTGAAAATCATTTGCTACGGAGCTTAATTCTTTGAAGCCCAAACACAGAATTACAGGTATTCTCACAGAAGAAACCCTTTACAAACTAGAGATCACTCACAGGTAAAGGAGGCTTAGGTTCTAGGCGGTTCTATTTCCTTTTGTTAAAATACATTTTGTTAAAAATAAAGTTTAGTAGTTCCTATGTACTATTACAAAAGTATTCATATATTCCCAGTACAACTGAAGGTGTGAGGGTATAAGCTGATAGCATTAAATAAGACATTTACATATTAAAGTCTTGTTCAGTAATGAAAAAAGACTGAAATGTTAAATTATTTAGAATTATTTCCTTACTAATTAACCTCTCAAAGAAACTTTCTTCACCATGTAACTCTGAATACAGTAAGTTTATAAAAAAAAAAAAAGAATAGAATAATAATTCCTACAAGAGAGATACACAATTACTTTTTCCTTTATGAGAGCCAATTGTCTGGAAAACCAGTACTCTTCTTTTAGACAGCAGCTTGCCCAGGCTGCCTCAAACGATCCCTTGCTGTTTCCTTCCAAGCAATCTGAGTCCAGATATGTGCCATGATGCCTAGCATTGATCTGGAAAATTCTTTCTCTCAGGGAAAGCAGGTGGCCTTGTGCATCTCAAACTTGCTAAGTACAACCAAACTCTACCACTCTTTCTTGGACCTCAGGTAAATTAATTTGAACAACTGATTAAAAAAAATTAAATCATAAAGTCACAACCCCAAACTAGAAGATGGGAATCTTCAGTCACCAAAGACAGAGGAGAAAGCTGGTTCAGGGGCCAGAACACCTCCACTTCATCTCTCTCTCTTTCTTTTGAGATAGGGTCTCAACTCTGTAGCACAGGCTATGTAGACCAGGCTATCCTCAAACTCTTGGGTTTTCTGTTCTAGGACCCCATCCAGAATACCAGGTTATGAAGTCTGAACAAAGCAGGAACATCTTATTTGTGATGTGGTAGAAGAGCCCTCAGCTCGTTTGTCGCATGTTTCTTTTACTACAAATTCGAGGTTTGTGGCCAGAGTGATGCACAATATTAATACATTTAGGTCAACTTTTCAAAACTACTGTATATGCTTGGATAAACTGTAAGGGAACGAAACAACAATTGAGCACTAAATGTGTTTACAAATTTTGTTTTGTTTTGTTTTTCAAGACACGGTAGCCTGTCTCAGTAGTTTCTCTGTGTAGCCCGGGAATTTGCTCTGCAGACCAGGCTGTCCTCAAACTCAGAGATCCACCCGTTCCTGCCTCCTGAATGCTGGGATTAAAGGCGGGTCCCACCACTACCTGGCACGAATTACTAATTTGAAGGCACAATTTTATATATATTAGTCATCTTAAGTAAATGGATGGGCTCAGATTAGTTACTGTGTTAGATAAAAATTTCCTAGCCTTGGGGTTGGAGAGAAGGCCCAGTGGTTGAGAGTGCTTACTGCTCTTGCAGAGGACCTGAGTTTGGTTCCCAGCACCCAAATGGCAGCCTTTTCTGACCCCGTTGGGCACACAGGTGGTACACATAAATTCACTCAGCCACACACATACAGATAATTTATCCACCCTGGCTATTAAGATGAGGTAGGAGAGTATTTTCATTTTAGTTCTCAGAGTTAAAGTTTCAAGGATCTAAGTCACAAAGCAGGTTATCTTTATTTGGATAGTTATACCAGACTTCCATCAATCTAGTTCAATATTTATCTTCAGATTAGTATGAAAATCTAAAGGAGGTAAAAATTTAAAACATATCCAATCCATCTGTGGCAACACTTACACTAAACAGACATGGTCAAAAAAGTGGGAAGTGCCGGGCGGTGGTGGCGCACCCCTTTAATCCCAGTACTCGGGAGGCAGAGGCAGGCGGATCTCTGTGAGTTTGAGGCCAGCCTGGTCTCCCAAGCGAGTTCCAGGAAAGGCGAAAAGCTACACAGAGAAACCCTCTCGAAAAAAAAAAAAAAAAAAAAAAAAAAAGTGGGAAGTTATATCTTATTTTAATGCTCCCGAGGGCAAGAACTTAGTTTCTTTGGGATTCCATAAAATATTAACGAGTTCCTGCTTCTAGTATTTTTAAACATTTGTATTTATTGGACGAGACTCTTCAGACAGCCTGTTAATAACTCCAGGGCACTTTCTTCCAAACTGTCTGGATCCACTGTCCTCTGTGCCACTTTGCACTCAATCTGCTCACTGTCCTGCTGGCTCTCTCTCTTCTCTAAGATACCCTGAAAACGCCGTGGGTGGATGCCTTTATATTTCACCCACAAAAGTGCCTAGCAGAACCGGGAGGCATTGACAATCTTTGCAAAGGAAGAGCCAAAGCTTTATCATCACCACATGAAAATATTTCGTTGAAAAGGGTATTTTTCACACCAAAAAGAGTGAAATAGAAAATTCCAGAAGTTTAGAAAGAAAGATGAAATAATCAGGAGTGTGTGTGTGTGTATATATATATATATATATATATATATATATATATATTTTGTTAAATGTTTTAAGTTTGAGTTATTTTCCCCTAAATGGTGGCTTTTTGGAGGGTAAATGTTGTTTCTATAATATCACTGTAAAATACACTACCAAATTTCCCATGATCTTCAAAGTTAAGTGTCACACCTTAACCTCTGAGTATATATTTATCATAATACCAAATAATAGATGAAAGGACTGAAAATTATTGAACTAACTAACAATATGATAAATCTTTATCTATATATCACAATGCAACTAACATTCTCATCACAAACCGGAGTGGTGGTATATGCTTGTAATCTTAGCGCTTGGGTGGTTAGAGGTTAAGAGGTCATACTCAACCACATACAGAAGTCAAGGCCAACTGGGACTACATGACACCGCTTCCATAAAAAAAAAACAGATCAACAGCAAAAATAAAAATCTGTGAGGCAGTGGTGGCACATTACCCATTAAACCCATTACCCAAGGCAGAGGCAGGTGGATCTCTGTGAGTTCGAGGCCAGCCTAGTCTACAAGGGCTACACAGAGGGCCTTTTAAGGACCCTGTCTTAAAAGACTAAATAAATAAATAAATAAATAAATAAAACACATATATAAATAAAAATTACTTCTAATGAATGTCAAGGAATCATTTTAAAATTATGACAATGTAATACATTATTTCTTTTTTTCTTTCCGCTCTCTTCCTCTCCCTTTTGATATAGCCCTGATTATCCTAGAACTTGCTATTAAAGGTGTGTACCACCATGTCCAGATAAACATGTTATTTCTAATCAGAATTTCATGTGGATCCTTAAAGATACCAAACAATATTGTTATATTAGTTGAGATTTACCCCCCTCCAACACACACACACAGAAAAATCTACTCTTACAAATAAACTGTGTTCTTTTTTTTTTTTTTTTTTTTTTTTTTTTTTACCCCACAAACAGGGTTTCTCTGTGTAGACCCAGTAGTCCTGGAACTCACACTGTAGACCAGGCTGGCCTTGAACTCACAGAGATCTAACTGTCTCTGCCTCCCAAGTACTGGGAGTAAAGGCGTGCGCCACCACTGTCCAGCATAAACTGTGTTCTTATGAATACTAAGTTTGGGCACTTTGCTGGAGACTGAAGTATTTGTTACATTTACTATTTAGAAAAGGAACAGAATATAGAGTTGACATGAAAATTAATTTGATTGTGAGTATGATTCTAAACCAGTGAGATGCAGGGATGACAGACGGTAACTCCACAAAAGGGGAAGAATAGGATGAATAAGGGGACAACTTCCTCCTAGTTTGCATATTCTCCTCCCTTCCTCCAAGCCCTGGGGCTTTCAGGCACTAACAGTAAGGAACTGGGGTGACAAAAACTATGTTTGTTATACAAATTGCTATTTTTGAGGTAGAAAACTTAAGGAAGAAAAAAGTCCCCAAACTGCACTTTCTGTAACAGCAATGTTTTATGCCAAAGTTTCTGTCATTCACACACTGAAGTAGGTTTGTGGTGATTCTGGTCATTGTGGTAAGAGATTTCATTCCTTAACTTCAAATCACAGATACATTTTCAATTCTTGCTGCACAAGAGAGCAATACTATTTCTCTAGTTATTAAAATCTGCAGGCATTGGCAGCCACAGCTCTTACAGAGAACCACTTTGTCTACACTGATGGGTAAAACCATTAGCCTAAATCTACAGCAAAATAAGGATATACTTGAGTCTACAAATTAATAAAATGAGATAATGTATTTAAAACTCAGACTATGGCATCTGCCGATTGTAAAGCATCACATAACGATAGATTTCACTGGAAATTTATCAGTTAACCAGACTTAACTGAGTAGACACAGGAGCTAAGGTAGTGAGTGTTACAGCTTCTTTTCTTGTGACCAAATGTATGTGCTTATGTTGTTCAGTGACATGACAGACAGTTAAGAACAGAAGCAGAGAGGAAAACAAGACCACAAGAGAAGAAACTGGATCAAGGTCTGGAGACAGTGAAGAACCACATTCTGTGAATTACCTGATCAATACTGGGCTTCTTGCCTTTAGAGAGGTTTTATGGGGAAAGGAAAAGGATGACCCAAGCCGCACTTCATCTGGGTTCAGCAGGGCTTGCCAAAAGCCTCCCAAACACAGGCAAGCCCAGAGGAAGAAACACTCCAAGTATCTATATAGTCTAAGCTACCTGGACATTGTACTCACCAGAATAGTTGATCCCACTGCCTGCATTAAATGGAATAATAGAAGGGTTTTTAACTTTACCACATATTTTGAGGTAAATCAATCAAGATTCAGACACATACTGAAAACATGGCAACCTTGGCTATTATATAACATTCTAACTGTTGAAACATATTTACTTGCTGAGTAAGGAACTCTAAGAAGAATAATGTTTTAAATTAAAAACTGGTATTTATCTTCCAAAGAGAGTTAAAAGACACACAAAAGCAATGCTGACTTTTAAAACTCATGAAAAGAGTCAATATTCAAATACTAACGAAAGCGCTTTCTTAATATAACAGCAGGATTTTTAAAATAAGTTCTATTTTCAG
Source organism: Peromyscus attwateri (assembly GCA_902168425.1). NCBI lineage: Eukaryota > Metazoa > Chordata > Mammalia > Rodentia > Cricetidae > Peromyscus > Peromyscus attwateri. Next base: position 61,826 of record CABHPP010145400.1, read on the forward strand.
TGATGCCTCAAATTACCCTAAATGACTAATTTGGAGGATAATATAAACAATTTGTACCAATATTATATATTTTGTTAATACCATGCAATAAAACCTATGTACTAAGGAAAATAATCCAGAAATTCATAGTAACTTTAAATTCTAGAATAGTAAAGTATTTTAAAAAACCAAATTGAGAGCTAGGGGATATAATTTAGGGGTAGAACACTTGCCTAGTATGCATAAGGCCTGATCCCTAGCACCTCAAATAATGTCATATTTAATAAATTCTAACCCCTCCTGAGTTACTGTTACCAAACTTACCAACTACTCTACGAATCATCAATTGCTTACTTACTTTTACAAAACATATTAAATGTATTAACTGGTCATCTTACCATCTTTTCCATCTATGGGTTTTGACACTTCAATATCAAAGTTTTCTTGCATCTGCTGACCTCTAAAACAACTGAGATGTTCTTGCTCAATTAAATTACTTTCTTCTTCTTCTAGAGGCTGCCAAGTCCCATCAATAAACCACTGTCCACGCATTACTGGTATTTTATCAGCTTCTGAAAAAGAGACATCACAAGGTCAGCATCTCAAAAGGAGACTTAGCTACAATTTTACATTCTACTGTTGTGATTCTCCAAACAGACTTTAATGACCCAATAGAGTCATTTAGGTAGAAATAGATCCAGATTTCAAGTCAGGGTGTAATTTTCCTGTTCATTTCAGTCACGGTCTCACGCTGGAGCCTTGGCTGGCCTGGAACTCACTGGTAGACCAGGCTGGCTTCATGCTTGCAGCTTCTCTCTGACCTCTGCCTCCTGAGTGCCAGGTTGGCAAGTGTGAGACACCACACCTGGCTGGAGTATTTTACAGATATCAAGACTAAATTATACTCTACACTACACCTAAGTTGCTGTACCATTCAGAAGATAGATGAGCAACTGTCTATATATTTGAGGCCCTAAATAACCCAAAATTGGAGGTTAAAGGCTTTATTGTAAGACTTTGTTGGTAGTTCAAAAGCCTTTGTGGTAGTCTGAATGCAATTGGCCCCCATAATCTCATAGGGAGTAGCACTATTGGGAGTTGTGAGTGTGGCTTTACTGAAGTGGGTGTGGCCTTGTTGGAGGAAGTGTGTCACTGTGGGAGTGGGCTTTGAGGTTTCCTATGCTGAGGATACCACCCAGTTTCTCAGTTGACTTCCTGTTGCTTGCATATTAAGAGGTAGCCAGCACCATATTTGTCTGCACACTGCCATGCTCCTCACCATGATGATAATGGACTGAACCTCTGAAACTGTAAGGCACCTCAATTAAATGTTTTCTTTATAAGAGCCGCAGTGATGCCGGGCGGTGGTGGCACACACCTTTAATCTCAGCACTCAGGAGGCAGAGCCAAGCGGATCTCTGTGAGTTCAAGGCCAGCCTGGTCTACAGAGCGAGATCCAGGGCAGGCACCAAAACTACACAGAAAAACCCTGTTTTGAAAAACCAAAAAAAAAAAAA
>CABHPP010145401.1:5078-22256 GCA_902168425.1 Peromyscus attwateri
ACACACACACACACACACACACACACACACACACACACACACACACACCTACAAGGATAGAGGTATGCCAAAGGAAGAAAAAAAATAGTCACTATCAAATTGCAGCACTTTTGTGGCTACTCTTCTCTTGATTGCTTGTCAGCAAGATCTACATTTTAATAGGGTCCTTGTATTTGAGTCTTCTCATTCTTGCTTCAGAATAAAGGTAGTCCCCTTAGGAAGCATTATAGAACTCTGTTCTAATAGCCTAACTCTTACCATTGGCAGGCATTGTTTATTACTGCTCTATGGATGGAGGCAGAAGTCTATTATTCTCGCACCTGTACCTTTTAGTGGCAGGACAGAGTCATCCTAGACTCCCTGGCTCTTCTTTACCTCTCAGTATGAAGTCTTTTCCTTATAAACCAGCTTAGGTAAGGTTTAGGAGGACCATCATTCTTGACTAGTTATGTGTCGGGTAAGGTTTCCATCCTACTTATGGTACCTATGTAGACAAAGAAGTCTCAGATGTCACTTCCTACAGTACAGCATCTGCCATATAGAGTGAGTGAGGATGAGAAATATTTATCACCATGCCTCAAAGGAGAGAAACCTTAGTCCTCTACTGGCGGCTGGGATAAAGCAAAGCCCAGTGTTATAGGCTGCACTCACCCACTAAGAGTTTCCATTTCTCTGTGGTAAAACTGGATAAAGAAGGCTCAAATGCAGGCTGGAGAGATGGCTCAGTGGTTAAGAGCACTGAATGCTCTTCCAGAGGACCTGGGTTCAATTCCCAGCACCCACATGGCAGTTCACAACTGCCTGTAACTCCAGTTCCAGGGCACCCGACACCCTCACACAGACATACATACACTAATGAACATAAAAATAAGTAAATTCTTTTAAAAAAAGGCTCAAATTCTGCAAACTCTCAGTGTTCTATGATACAGTTGGATTTTTGTAAGTAAATACGTGTCAGCTTCTTGTAAGCTTTTATCAAAGTTACCATAGGATTTAGGTTTTTTTTTTAACGTTATATAAGAGATTTTCTAGTCGTGTTACTTATCAGCCACGAGTTCCCCTGTCCTTCCTCCTCCAACCCCTCAGCCTTTCCCCCCAATCCACTCCCCATTCCCACCTCCTCCAAGGCAAGGTCTTCCCTGGGGAGTCAGCAGAGCCTGGTACATTCATTTGAGGCAGGTCCAAGCCCCTCCTCCCTGCACCAAGGCTGAACAAAGTGTCTCAGCATAGGCCCTAGGTTCCAAAAAGCCAGCTCATGCACCAAGGACAGGTCCCGGTCCCACTGCCTGGGGGCCCCCTAAACAGGTCAAGCTAAACAACTGTCTCACTTATCCGGAGGGCCTGGTCCAGTTCCGTGGGGGCTCCTCAGCCATTGGTCCACAGTTCATGTGTTTCCACTAGTTTGGCTGTTTGTCCCTGTGCCTTTTCCAATCATGGTCTCAATATCTCTTGCTCATATAATCCCTCCTCTCTCTCTCCAATTGGACTCCTAGAGCTCCACCTGGGGCTTGGCTGTGGATCTCTGCATCTGCTTCCATCAGTCACTGGATGAGGGTTCTATCATGACAGTTAGGGTGTTCTGCCATCCGACCACCAGAGTAGGTCAGCTCAGGCACTCTCTCGACTATTGCCAGTAATCTATAGCGGTATGGTGATATTTTCTTTTGTACCAAAATGTTATATGTTAATAAATAAAGTTGCCTAGGGGTCAGAGCTATTAGCAAGCCATAGCCAGAGTCTGATGTGGTAGCGCACACCTTTAATCCCAGAACTCGGCAGGCAGAGCTAGATAGATCTCTGTGTGTTCAAGGATATAGCTAGTATTGGAGACACAGGCTCCATTATGTGACTGGAGGTCTGTACAAACTGCAGTGATGAGGCAGTTAGGTGGTTGGGTTTACGACCAATGAGAAGGCAGAACAGAATTCTATTTAAAGACGAACGCACAGGAAATACCTCCCTTTCTCTCTAGGAGAGGTTGCTTTGGGGAAAGAGGCTAGCCAGCGGTAAGTGGGTAAGGCTCTTAGCTCTGACCTCTTGGGTTTTTCTCTTCACCTTGGCTTTGTGTTTTTTCTTTAATACGTCTACATAGCGGAGTCATCTTTGTGGATTTCTGGGGCCCTCTCTAGCACTCTGCTTCTTCCTATTCCCGTGGAGTCTTCATTTATCATAGTATCTCTTTCCTTGTTCTCCCACTCTGTTCCTGATCCAGCTGGGACCTCCCTAGTACTCAACTGGGTTTTTGTTTGTTTGTTTGTTTTTGTTGTTGTTTTTGACAGCGTAGGTCAACAGAGATAATCCTGCCACCAATCTGGAAGTGTTTTTTCAAATGATATGGAACCTCCTCTCTAAAGATTAAGAATTTTAATTGATCTGTTCTATTTTATTTCCCCTTCCCAGGGAGATGGGAGCAGGTAGGGATGGAGGGGTGGAGGGAGAGAGTACTAGGAGAGAAGACAGGAATAGGTGGGTATTTAGGGCAGGATGGGGAAACCTAGTGCAGTGGAAACTTCCTGGAACCTATGAGGGTAACCCTATCTAGGACTCCTAGTAAGGGAGGATACAAATCCTGAACTAGCCATCTTCTGTAAACAGCAAGGTATGACAGGGACACCAGCCAGCCACAAAAGTTTGACCTATCCTGCCTGCAAGATATGCTGGGGCAATGGTGATTCTGAGCTTGTGGGAGTGGACAACCAATGACTGGTCTAACTTGAAGCCCACACCACGAGAGGGAACCCATGCCCGACACTGCCTGGATGGCCAGGAACCAGAAGCTGCATGGCCCAGAGACCTAAGGGTAGAGCCAAACATGACTGGCAAAAAAAAAAAAAAAAGAAAAAAACAAAAAAACAAAAACCAATGAAATAATTCCTAAAGATGTTCTGCTATACTTATAGATAGATCAGTACCTAGCCTGATCATCATCATCAGAGAGGCTTCCTCTGGCAGCTGATAGGAGCAGATGCAGAGACCCAAAGCCAAACATTAGGCGGAGCTTGGGGAATCCTGTGGAAGATGGGGGAGAAAGGATTGGATGAACCAGAGGGGTCGAGGACACCAGGAGAACACGGCCCACAGAATCAACTAAGCAGGGCTCACAGAGGCTCAGAGAGACTGAAGGGGCAATCACAGAGCCTGCATGGGCCAGCGCCAGGTCCTTTGCAAGTATGTTGTAGTTGTTTAGCTTGGGGTTCCTGTGGGATTCCTAACAGTGGGAGTCTGGGTGTCTCTGACTCTTTTGCCTACTTTTTCAACCCTTTTCCTCCTACAGGGTTGCCTCCTCCAGCCTTAATATGAGGGTTTGCTTCTAGTCTTCTTATAACTTGTTAGGCCATGTTTGGTGGATATCCCTGGGAGGCCTGCTCTTTTCTGAAGGGAAAAGGAAGAGTGGATCTGGGGGGAAGGGGAGGTCGGAGCTGGGGGAGGGGGGACTGGAAGAAGTGGAAGGAGGGTGAACTGGGGCAGGGATGTATGTATGACAGAAGAAGAAATACAAAGAGAAACGAATTTCAATTAATAGACTGGAACTTTGAGCCCTTCATCAACAGCAAACAGTGAAGGGGTTTCCTAGTGCAGAGTAACCTCCATTAATTAATGACTATTGATTATGAAGAAGAATTGGCATTTGTTTTGGAAGTTCTGAAAGTCAACCAATGTTTCAGACAAATGAACTGTTTATTATCTAAGTACCTGGACTCACTGAAGCAAAGTATCTAGGCTATAGGTTCATTATAGCCTTTACTTCAGATAACTAGACACTTTACTTATTCTGTAATCCAATTTGTATCAGCATTTGCATATGTGAGTTTGGGTTTTTAGTTTCTACACCTCACCACTAACTTTAATGATCTCTGATTATATTTATATGCCTCCAAATTGGCAACAGGAAGCCATCATCTACCTGCAACTACAAAGCCCAGTAGTTTTTCTCTAGGTTATAGAACTATATAGAACAGTTATACAACTGAAAACTTTCTCACAAGAGTACCTTTCCTCTCTCTTTACTAATTACTACAACCAGCTTTACCTGAAATTATTACCGCATATTTTTAATGAAGAAAATTTATATAATCCACATGACACCAACTTTCAACTAGGGTGTATGCTTTATGGAGAAAGCTGCCCAGTTGCAATGGGCCAAGCATCCTAACCATCAGCTCCCTTCGATCTCACATTCATTCTCTTCCTGCTCTCTGCAGTTCCCAGAGCCCCCTAACCTCATAAGGCCCTCAAGTCCCACCACCAGCCCTAGGCACTGCCCTGTGTTTTTACACAGAAACTCTTCCCCACACTTCCCGTCACCCTAACACAGATCCTGGGAAATGATCTAATGATCAATTTACACTTAAAATGTGAACTTTCTATGGTTAACGATCTTGATCTTTGTATAAATATTTTCTGTATAAAAAAAAGAATTTTTACTCAATTATGGTGCCTGCTATCACCAATGACAATTATTCTAAATAATGGTATTTGGGTTTACAAGTCAGGTTTAGTGGTTTTTCTCGTTTAAGAGAGGATCAGCCACAATGAGAGTCACAATTATGGTAACCCTCCTCTCCATTAAATGACCTCAGCAACTATCATTCTATAACACTTAGATATCAGTACTTTAATATTGAGTATGTACATGAATCCCTGAAGAATTCTGTTCAAATGTAAACTGCTGGGTAGGTCTGGAGTAGAGAATAATAACATGCTCCCAGAGGACACTTTACTTAGAATACCATTGCATAAATATTAACCTAAAGAAGACTTGATTCTTGATTGAAAATTGCAGTCTAATATTCCATACATATTTTTGTATACATACATACATACATACATACATACATCCTTGCTACACCAAGGAGGCTAAGTTATTTACCTTTGGGATGTACTTTTAAAATATTACTAAATTCGGATATGATCACTGACCTGTCAGCCCCCTCTTGCACACCCGAGACCCCCACAAACCATAACACTGACAAAAATGAAGAAACACAAGGCAACAAAAATCTTAGCAAGTAAAGGAGTTTGCTATGCTGGCCCGAAAACCGTAGTGTGAGAGCCAAGTCCCAGGGTGGGAGAAGAGAATTTATTCTTGAAAGTTGTCCTTGAACCTCCACATGAGGTCCTGGACATATGTGTGTGTGTGTGCGCGCGCGCACATGCACACACGCACGCACACACACAATAATATTTTTAAATGAAATATTACCTATAACTAACACAGGGGATTCCCATGTTTTAATTGTGTTGTGCATAAGTTTTGAACTTTTCAAGTATAGTCCCTGGGCAGTTAATAATTTTCAGTCTCATAGCATCTTTTTCTTTTGTGAAATGGGATACTCACAGAACTGGGGGTGTATTTAAAGCTTCTTTCATTCTTATTTGTGGTGAATACTTTCACCCAGAATTCAATTTAAAACAACAGTCCACAAAACCATGAAATCTCATCTTCCAAGATTTGGCAGTATCTCCTTAGGTTAGTTCAAGTTGCAAGATGATGTAATTTTATCAGTGCAACACTGAATAAAATCTGACCCATCTCTTGATTTCTCTACATAGAGAATCTTCACCATATATTTATGTGAAAACAAAGTGATGACTAGAATATAAGTTTACTGTCTGCTAAGGGTTGGTGCACCATAAAATGTACCTAAATGCAATAATGAAGATGAGCATGTGTCACACATGTGCAATGCCAGTACTTGAAAGGCTGAGTCAGGACTATCACATGCTAAGCCAACTTGAGATACATAACCAGCCCTTGATCAATAACCCAATAATATCAGGACAAAACTGTTTTGCAATAAGTTGTATTTGAAATCTGAAGAGAAAATGAGTTTAATATGGCTCATTCTGGGTGGCTCTGTGCCTGGAAAGGGGCAGCTTAACAGAGGGTCTCTTCATAAGAATAAGCTTCCTTGTACAGATCCATATGGAAGCTCTGAAATACAAAAAGAGCTCCATCACTAACAAATCATTAAGAATACAATTTCACTAATATTAACAACTCAGAATATAACAAGCAGAGAAGTGAAACATATCACCTGCGTATCACCAGTTCTATCTTTACAGCACACAGTATTAGGATCTTTTTTTCCAAACACAGTTTCTCCTTAAAGTCTACATCATAGTTGGTTTTAAGCGTCAACTTGGCACAACTTCAAATCATCTGGGAAGGGGGTCTCAATGAGAGATTTTCCAGGTCAGGTTGACCTGTACTCACATTTGTGAGAGATTATCTTAATTCCATTAACTGACATGGGAAGAAGACCCATCCCATTGTGAGAGGCATGGTTACTTGGACTTGTGTCCTGAGCTGTGTAAGAATGGAGAAGGTAAGCTGAACGGTAAGCACAAATACATTTATTCCTCCTTGTTTTTGCTGGAAATGTGTGTGACCAGCTGTTTCAAGTTCCCGACACCCATGTCACCTTTCCCCCTCCCGATCCTGTTTGTCTCCTGGAGTTCAAGCCCTGGACTGTTTTCTAATCTACAGATCTGTAACATTTCATGTTCTAGATTTTCCTTCCATTTTGACAAAATTCACCACCACTCCCCCAAATGTGGCTTTCTAGTATCAAATTTAGATTACTATTTTCTGATGATATCATCATAATGTATATAGTATCAATTGTACCTCATAGTGAGCAGGCAAAAGTATAAAATGCAGGTCCATGAGTTCTGAATGCATTACATTTGTGTGTATACTGTTTAAGACATGATATAACCTTTAACAACTTACCAATGTCGGTTCAGGTTCTTCCTTCTCCACAATCAGGCAAAGAAGTAATAAAAGGAATACAAAGAAAAGATAAACTGGTACTATGAAAATAATGCAAGACTATGAATTCTGAATGCATTACGTTTGTGTGTCTACTGTTTAAGACATGATATAACCTTTAACAACTTACCAATGGTGGTTCAGGTTCTTCCTTCTCCACAATCAGGCAGAGAAGTAATAAAAGGAATACAAAGAAAAGACAAATTGGTACTAAGAAAATAATCTTTGAGTCTGGCCCCGAGAAACCTAGGATTAAAAAATCATAATAAAAGGAGAAATGTTAAGGTTTATAAAGACCTTTGAAATTTAATTATTCCATAAATACACTGTCAGTATTGCATAAACAGAGTTAGGCTGACATACTTACCATTGCACAAACACCACAGTTGGGTCTGAGGTTAGCATTTCTTTTGTCTGTGAACTTTTCATACAGAAGAAACTACTTTGCTGAACTGTGACATCTAGCCCATTTCAAGTAGAAAAATAACTCCCAAAGCACATATGATTTTGCTTATGTTGTGACATTTTTCATTAAAAACACACGAGTGAAGTGATTAAACAAGTAAGTCCTATTATCTCCTAACTCAGGAACAAGTTCTGATCTTTAATAAAGATACACATGAGGGTAATGACGCTAACTTAACAAAGTCACCTCTTAAAATTTGTCTCATACTTTAGAGGCTGAACCGAAGAACAAAAGATGACTTTGCTGTTTGGCATTTAGATGTGACATTTTCTTTTTTCTCTCTCTTTTGTAGTTTTTCTTTTGTTTTAGCAGCACTAGTTGGTCGAATGTTAGGCAAGCATTTTAGTACCAAGAGATCACCAGACCCAGGAGTGAAGCGTTAATGTTGCTTCTGCATCTTGAGAACTGTCAGTGGTTATACTTTAAACAAATCTGTCCTTCCAAGTCTGGTATCTCTGACTTGTTTTGGAATAACATACAGCATGTCAACATTTAGAGCCAGACCTATAAATCTACCCCCATCTCAATTTGTCTTTGTCTTTTTCCCTTCAGAACTTAGTTGTTTCTAGAAAATTGTGAGTCAAATTCTAATGCTGAGGATAGTAAAGATTTACAGGGGTAATTTCCAGAGAAGTAACGAACAAGAAAATTCTCCTGACATGGAAAATTAACAAGGTCAGGGCAGACAGTTCTTTTCATGAGGCTCTGTTTGTGTTCTCTAGTCAAGACAATTCCTAAGGAAGTTATTTTATTGCCAAAAATATTATTGTACTACTTCCCCCCCCCCATCAAGTCCAGTGTGTGTTGCCCAACTGCTGGTGGGAATGGGGCATGGAGAATCAAATGATCAAGGCTCATGTTATTAAAGAAGGCTGACACTCTCTCTCCCAGCAGGTATAAAATGCCAACTCAAACTTGAGAGGGTGGAAAGGTGAGGGCTGATATGGGAGGAGTTGAGGGTTTAACATGATCAAGATGTATCACATAAAATCCTCAAAAAAAAAATAACAAAAATAGTATTAAAAATGTAATTGTCCTAAAAAAAAAAAAAGAAACCCTTCTGAGGGCCTGAGTGTGGTCAATGACGTGAGCTCAGATTTTCACTCTCCAAAATTGTTGGGGAATAAATATATACTTTTAAACTAAATATATGTATATATGTATAGTATATATACAAATATATGGATGCTTATAATTGTCCTATTTTTCTATAACTTGAAATACCCAACAAGAAATGTATCATAAAAACATAAAACTACAAGCAACTCCAAAAATAATTTGTTCCTAACTTGTAAGTCTAAATTAAGACTCTACCAAGAGATACCTGTCAGGACAAAACAAATCTCAGTCATCAAATTCCTAGTGAGATTATATGTAATGAAAAAAGATGTACACTTTGATAATGTGGTAAAGAAAAATCACCAAGTCCACTTTATACAATTTATGGACTAACAACAAAATATAATTCACGACAACAACAACAAAATGCACACACACAAACACACACACACACACACACACACACACACACGTTATCCAGATTTCTGATAGTGGGAACGAAAATGAAAACTGTAGAAGCAGTAACAGTGTTCTCTCTGATCACATACATCTCTTGCTTGAACTCCTCCTACCCTGACTATTTTCCTCCATACTCCCTAGTTGTTGTACGATATATATTTTTTAAAGATTTATTTATTTAATGTATATGGTGCTCTATCTGCATGTACAACTTTATGCCAGTACAGGGCATTAGATCCCACTGTAGATGGTTGTGAGCCACCATGTGGTTGTTGGGAATTGAACTCAGGACCTCTGGAAGAGTAGCCAGTGCTCTTAACTGCTAAGCCATCTCTCCAGCTGTGTACAATATATTTTGCTTGGTTATTATTTCTTTCCAACTTGGGAATAACATAGACTTGACAAGAGTAATAATTACTGCTGGATATCCAGCCTTTGGAATCTGATATATAGTAGGTACTCTAAAAATATTTAATGAACAAAATTGAACAGTGATCCTGCTGTATTTGTAGGTAGGTAGAATCAAAGATTCCAGTCTAGTCAAATTATGTGAAAGAGTAACAACTGATAAGAGATTATTGTCTATATTTGTACATTTATTACAGCTGCATCCATATATGAATACCTAAATAAGCAATGCTGAAGTGATTTTCTTCAACTTTGAATAATTATCAGTAATTTTGTTTGTTTGGTTGGTTAGTTGGGATTTTTTTGTTGTTGTATTGTTTTGTTTTTCAAGACAGGGTTTCTCTGTGTAGTCTTAGCTGTCCTGGAACTCACTCTATAGACCAGGTTGGACTCAAACAGAGATCCACTTGCCTCTGCCTCCCGAGTCCTGGGATTAAAGGCATGTGCTACCAGGCCCTGGCCTCAGTAATTTGTAATGATGTTAATATATTCTAAAACATGTTATGTGTCACCTTCTAGGCTTTTAAGTTTACATCGCTATGAAATTTGAATATGTATTTATTATCATAAATCACTTTCCATACTAAAGGGATTGTTTTCCCTGCTTACAGAATCTGTGATGGTAGGTTGTAATTGTCAGCTTGCTGTGCTGTACAGTCATCTGGGAAGAGAGCCTCATGAGAGGTTGTTTGGAGCAGGTTGGCCTATTGGCATGCCTGTGAGCATTTTCTTATTTGTGTTAACTGAGGTGAGAACACCCACCCTGGATATGGCAGCACCATTTCCTGGGACAGGCCCTCGACTGAATGAAAATGAGAGCGTTGTCTGAGCAGTAGTCAGATGCACACTCGTTGCTTTCTTCTCTTTACTGTTGCTGTGAGGGGTGGTTTTACATTTCTGCCAACTAGACTTCTCTGCCTTGATGGACTGTGTAACTAGGAACCATGAGCTGAAGAAGCCCTTTCTTCCCCAACCTGCTATTGGGCAGGATATTCTAATCACAGCAACAGACATGAAACCAAACGTCTCAATTAGAAAAATTACCAGTAGTTAGTATTAGACACTTGGAGTCAGCTGCACCCCTTACTTTTAAAGTTCTGTTCTTATGAAAATTGAAAGCACAAAAAATGTTAACTAAAATGGACTCTGGACCTCCCCACAAGAAGGACTATGAAATGTTCATAGCAGACAAACAAAAATACTATTATAGCAGAATAAGACTCCTACTTCCAAATGAACATTAGATTTTCAGTAAGACTATCATCTATTGAGATACTTGCTCTCTCATCATTGATAGATGATGCACAAGACCCTTTAAGCTCCAATTTACAAGCACACTGAGCGGAAATAAATTTTGCTAGCAAACAGCCCCAAGTTACTTAGTTCCTATCTTTTTAGTGCATACCTTCCCAGCATTCCTCTTTACTCCATTCACTCCAAATTCCATCATCTGCGCAATATATATTGACTTTACTTCTTACAAAAAAGCACAGTTCTTCGCTATCATTTGCTCTCTTTTCCAACTTCATGTCGTTTTTATCTGTGGCAGACTGAAAGCCAAGAAAAAATACGGTGTGTTTATTTGACCTAAGTACAACTGCAGTGATTTCATCTCTCAGCTTCAAAATGTTTTGGGACATAAAACACCTGCATTGAGATACTAGAAAGGTATAATCCTAGCATTGGTCATTGCTGTACACTGATTTTTGAAGTCATTTTTCTTCCACTTTGTATCTGTATTTAATTTTATCTTTTGTCCTATCACAATAATTGGTTACTTGTAATAAAAAACAGTATATGTAATATGTCACAACTCTACATAGTTTGATGTCCATAATATTGTCCATAATAGTGTCTGATATTCCAGGTTGTATAAGGGGGAAAAGGAAGGTTACATAAGATGAGTTACTGAAAGAAAAAAAAACTTCATGTGAGTGCAGATTTTCTGAAAACTGGAATGTCCATATTCAAAATGTATCCGCTACTCTTTTTGCTCTGATTTACTATTGAAGGCCCACGTAGTAGTCCTCAGGAATTGGCACAAGACAGCCACTTCAGATATGAGATTACCACAAAATATGCGGAAGCTCTCACAAGAATCACATGGGAAAAAAAAAACTAAAGAAATTATTTCAGGTTTCCACTTCAAAGTGCTACAGAGTTAGTTCTTCTCATAAGCTATGATTGCTTTTCATTTACTTAACTTATCTTCAAGCTTAGAGAATATGTAGTATAGACTTAAGTGGACTGGGACTCAGGTTTTGAGTATACATCTATTTGACTGAGAAATCAATTCCCCTTCCTGGAACAAGGATACCAACTCACTACCATTCTTCTCTTCTGTATATGAATTGAATCACTGAGAACCAGTAGTTCACCTTCTTGTCTCTACCAATCTCTAAATTGGAAACAAATAAATCAAAGCAACATACACCAAAGTGGGGTTAAAGAAGTCACCAAATCCTTGATGTTTGGAAGTAATTAATTTCACAACCATCATCCCTGTTACAAGCCCCACTTCTCTAGGAAATCTCTTGCACTCATGAGGACTCTTAATTTTGACCTCATGGTTATATCTCAAGAAGTGATTTCTGTGTTTGTGTGTGGTTTTGTAATTTAATTTATTAAGATATAATTGGAAACAAGTAACTAGACTGTCTCCAGGGTCCTTTGCAACTTTAAAATTGGCATGACTTAGTTGTACTTTTTAAAAATATTTCCTTTGTCCACTGGATTTGACCTGGAAAGTAAACAGAAATACTTGTCATGGTCCGTCGCTCTTTTGAGCAGCAACAGATTTGGATTCTCCGGTACCCTGTTATAATTCAATGTTAGTTTTATGATTTCAGCAGGAAAGTACAGCATACCTCCCGGGAAATCCCGTCTTCTCGGACCACCAGTTCGTAAGTGTAACACCTCGGTGGAATAGGCCCTCCAGGTGTGCTCCATTTCATTCTCATCTCAATGGGATTCTCCACGCTGATATGAAGGAATTCTGGTGGCAATGGTTTAACTAAAAAGCAGAAGGTTTCAACATGAAAGTCGCTAAGTTAGCAGCAGCCCTCACCCAAAGCTGGGGACACTCCAACACAAACTTTCATGGACAACCTAAGTGGCTCAAGATTATTCTCATGATGTCACTGAAAACTAACTTTGCTTGACCATCAAGATGAATTTCTTGAGACATTTGGTTATTTGGGAAACTCACTTTTGTTCATTGGTTCTTGATAAATTCCACAGTGATAAATATTTAAGGCCAATAGGAAAAATTAGAAGACCCAAATTATTGCAATCATTTCCCCATTTTGCAACTTTATATACTGCAACCAAACCACCACTACTACTACGATTTTGAATACTTTCTAACTAATCCTTATGATCCATACATCTGACATTGCACCAGGGTATTGTGTGGTCATCCACTGTCTTCATGTACATGACAAGCACATTGAAACAGAGACCTTAAGTCAATCACTCAAACTCATACAATTAGAAAATGGTAGACCCCAGGGTGTGGAGGAACACGCCTTTAGTCCCAGCACTTGAGAGGCAGAGGCAGGCGAATCTCTGATTTCAAGGCCAGCCTGGTCTACAGAGTGAGTTCCAGGACAGCCTGTGCCACACAGTGAGAGCCTGTCTTAAAAAGAAATAGAGAAAGAAATAAAGAGAGAAAGAGAGAAAGAGAGAAAGAGAAAGAAAGGAAGGAAGGAAGGAAGGAAGGAAGGAAGGAAGGAAGGAAGGAAGGAAGGAAGGAAGGAAGGAAGGAAGGAAGGAGGAAAGAAAGAGAGAGAGAGAAAGAAAAAGAAAGAAAGAAAGAAAGAAAGAAAGAAAGAAAGAAAGAAAGAAAGAAAGAAAGAAAGAAAGAAAGAAAGAAAGAAAGCGAGAAAAAGGAAAGGAAAGGAAAAAAGAAAAAGAAAATGGTAGACCCAGAGTTCAAAGCTAGGTCTGTCCAGTTCTAGAACCTCTCATACTTACAACTGTTAGAATGAAGAATACAAATTCAGAAGGCATAAAAATGTTTTGGTTTTTAATGGTTTGTCATTTGAAGCCAAAGTTAATAGAGTCTACAATTAGTAATTCACTGACACTAAATAGCAGAGACTCTTTCAAGCTGGAAAATGAATTATGATCTCTAAAATTAAAGCTATTTTATATTTCACTCAATAACGTCTTTACATCCTTGTCTACTCTTACGGCCTTTATGTTTCTGGCTTTGCACTTCAATTGCTGTTGTAAATCTCATTCTCTCCTCTTGCCTCTCCTGCTCCCTTAGAAACAGCCAAAACTAGGATGAATGGATTTGAAGTTCACATTATTTGTTCACATCACCTATATTTTGAAGTTGAAAAACGGTATAGCTGGATCTGATAGGTTCCATGTTTGAGGATCCATTAACACAGATAAAAAAGTCTTTATAGTCTGATGACTCCAAGTTGGAAAGTTTGCATCCAACATTTTTTTCATTATCTTGGAGATAATTGGAACACTGCAAGGCATGATCCAAGCCTTCATACCTTTAAAAAAAGAAATACTTCAGGAATTGCTTAGTAGCATCTTTTTTTAATCCCAGTGATCTGTTTTAAATCATTTTATGATATTATCTAAAATATACATATGAGCACAGTATGTTGATTCAGTAGATTATCTATATTTGTATATAGATAAAAAAACACACACACACACACATATATATATACACACACACACATGTGTAACAATACCGATTTTTAAAAGAGGTCATAAATTTGAGAGGTCACAAGAGCAGTTGTAGGGAGGAGAGGGAGAGATATAAACAATGTAAATATGGTACTTATGTACAACATTCTCAAAACAAAGTTGTTATAAAAAGGATACAATATGGAGAAAAATGCTATTTGCTACATGCAATGATAAGTACTTTGTATTCGCCAGCAAGAAAAACAGACATAGTTGATTTCATGGAGCTTCAGTTCAATATGAATCTTCATAACATCTCAAAGAAGCTCAAGTATTATTCTTCATGAATTTAGTTTTTGTCGACTCATCAAAGATTTTGCATCAAAGATTTTCAATAGTAAGGTAGCCTTGATAATATTTGACTGAGAAAATTATTTGAAATGAAAGCAGATTTAAAAGCAGATATAAAACATTCCTAAGTTTTATGAAATAAAAAGAAATCTTCTGATGTTATAATACACTACTCTGTAAGTCTGAGAAAAACCAGCTAGAGAAGGGGGTGAAAGGAACAAGGTAAAGTAGTTTGTCAAGTACAGTGTAATTTTCCCTTTGTCCTAAGAAATTTTACCATGTCATTTAAGGTTAGCTTTGTTTCAGCAATACAGCTGATGGAAATGGAAGGAGTTGTTAGCAACTGATTCATAAAGCAATAATTCCTGATATATTTTTCTAAAGACTAGCTTGTAGTGAAAAATGTGACTTTGGCTTAAAAAGCAGCCAAAAATCCCTTCTGAAATGGGACCAACATAGCAGCTGTTAAGGAGCTACTGAAAATATCTAGACTCTATTAAATGAACTTTATACTATGTGTCCTACTTTAGGAAAGTGTTTATAATTTGTATTCTCTTGGTTAAATTGCCTGCTTACAGCCTGGGAAACTTTTTATCTATGACTGACTTTATTTATTTATTGTGCTTTGACACAGGATTTCACTATACACTAACCTGGAACTTAATATGTAGCCCAGGGACCTAGTGTCAAACTCATGATTGTTATACGTTACCCTCCCAAATTCTGCGATGACAGGTATACATCACTATGTCCAATTGATGCTCGAGTTTACAAAGACTGACTCGTGACTTTTTGTCAGTGAAAAATGATTCACAATCTGTAAAATGTTAAGGTTTATTCCTCCCCATTCCACTAAGTAAGGATAAGGTTATGTTAAGCATGAATGACAACGTGAAGTGTGTCTTCCTCTTGTGTTTGTTGTGTCTTTTAAAATCAAGAGCAATGCCTTTCATTTAATAAATGTTTAATATTTATTGATTTAGTGACCAAAAAATTAAAAATGTATCCATCCAATTCAAGATATGAAAAGTCAAACATTTCTCCCAGAGGAATTGTCTACCCAAATCTACCCAGATACCTTCCGCCAGAGCAGGGTTTAGAGCCCAATTCTCTAAAAGCATTAATTCTTTATACCCGATCATTTATACATCGTGCTTTTCTTTTAAAAGATACAATCACAGTTTGAGCTTAAAGATCACAAATACTACAATTTTGTCTTCTCTTGCTCTGTCTTTCTTTAGTAAATGCATAATTTCTGATGTTTTTCCATTTATCAATGTTATCATCGTTTTCATTCATTTAGTTAACATTTAGTATTAATCCATTGTGCCTTCTGTAGGCAGGTAAGAGAAAGGTAAGAATTGGTTCACGTCCACCAATCTTTAAAGAACTTGAGGAGAATGCATCTTTGGTGACACACGCCTTTAATCCCAGCACTCAGGAGGCAGAGTCAGGCGGATCTCTGTGAGTTCAAGGCCAGCCTGGTCTACAGAGTGAGATCCAGGACAAGCACCAAAACTACACAGAGAAACTCTGTCTCGAAAAACCAAAACAAACAAAAAAAAGGCATCTTTAAAAAAAAGGGGTGGTGGTGCTGGAGAGATGGCTCAGAAGTTAAGAGCACTGGTTGCTCTTCCAGAGGACCTGAGTTCAATCCCCAGCAACCACATGGTGGCTCACAACCATCAATAATGAGATCTGGTGCCCTTTCCTGGCCTGTATATACATAATAAATAAATCTTAAAAAAAAAAAAAAAGAACTTGAGGAGACAAACTATACATAGAGATATGTTTAAGTACCACCTGAACAACAAAGAAAGAGCTAGAGGAAGCAATATTTCAGCAGCAAAGGTGAACAGGAAATGGCATGATCAGCCAAGGGTCAATGAATTTAGCCATCACCTAGGCCTGGAAGGATGAAAAAGAACTGGTAAAAGGGTGAACCAGAGGCCATTCCAGATTGCAGGATGCACAAAAGTCATGAAAAAGAATGTAGAGATGAATCAACACTGAATAGAGTACTGGTACTGGCCATAGAGACTACAGTTTGGGAAAGGCAGTGATGCAGTGAGGTAAAAACTTGAAAGGCAACCTAGATTTGATCCTGGGCATAATGTGTAGCCACTGGGGTTATACGGTCTAGGGGGTGGTGTATAAAAATCACAAGGAAGAAAAAGGTAGCTACAGTGTACAAAACAAGCAGGAAGGAAAAATGTTGCAATCATCCTGGCTGTGATGGCTCAAGTCTTCAATTCCAGCACTAGGGAGGCAGAGGCAGGTGGAACTCTGTGAGTTCGTGGACAGCTTGGTCTACAGAGTGAGTTCCAGGATAGCCAGGGCTGTTACACAGAGAAACCCTGTCTCGAAAAAATGGGAAAAAAATGCTGCAATCAGAGCAACCACCATTTGGGAGGTCACGGCAGTCATCCACGTAAGGAATGGGAGGGTTCTAAAGGAAGGTTCTTACAGTAGATGTGGGAAATGAAAAACAGATGTGCAACTTAGCAAAAGAATGTCAGACTGTGGTGATTGTCTTACCACAAAGCAATTGAGGAACTGGCTGCTGGCAGAGCGGGACTGTGTTTTCACTGATCAGTCACCCATGCTCCGCACTTATGCCCACACAGGTGGCCCTAGTTAAACTCAGCTGACCCCAACATGAGAATTAAAACAAAGGGACGATAGTAGGAGGGGACTTGTTGAGAGGGAGGGAAGGAAACAAAGGGGGGAGGGGGAGTGTGACCAGAATGTATTAAATATTAAACATGCACAGGAAATGAAATCTTTAAATGGCTCTATGTGTAAAAGCTTCAGGAACAGACATGAAAGAAACAGCAAGAAGATTCAGTTTAAGCCGGGCGTTGGTGGCGCACACCTTTAATCCCAGCACTCGGGAGGCAGAGCCAGGCGGATCTCTGTGAGTTCGAGGCCAGCCTGGGCTACCAAGTGAGCTCCAGGAAAGGCGCAAAGCTACACAGAGAAACCCTGTCTCAAAAAACCAAAA
>CABHPP010145402.1:0-43653 GCA_902168425.1 Peromyscus attwateri
AGAACATTGCCCTTAAAAGGTCATATTTTTGGTGCCTCAATTTTGGCTGC
The DNA here is from genome assembly GCA_902168425.1 of Peromyscus attwateri. Taxonomy (NCBI): domain Eukaryota; kingdom Metazoa; phylum Chordata; class Mammalia; order Rodentia; family Cricetidae; genus Peromyscus; species Peromyscus attwateri. The sequence goes on from CABHPP010145402.1 coordinate 51, forward strand.
ATTAATCTGAAAAGGTAAAATTTAGATGTATTTAGACAAACAATTTTTGCCTAAAGCCAAATATTTGAGTTGTTAAAATACATTATAATTCTAAAGTTAAATTTTATTTCTCATCTAGAAAAATAAAATTATTCATGTGTCTCCCCTTTTTTCCTTTGATTTCTTTGTTATTTCCAGGATACATCGCTAGGGACTCACAACTACATAGAAAGTATTCTTCTTCACACATCCTCTCTCCATAAAAGAGCCTCAGGGATGGCCGGTGCCTCAATAGTTATAGTTTAATTAATGTTTAGCTGGCTGTTAACTAAGAATTAAAGCTGCCTAGAAAACAGTCCTCCCTCAAGCGTGATGGTTTGCCATTAGTAAAATAATCAGTAGTAATGAAAAACCTCATTTTCAAATATCGTTCATAAGCTTTACATCATTCAAATGGTGTCTCATCTAATTCTCTTTAGAAATGTGGCCCCAAGCAAAGTAAAATGTTTTCTTTGAAAATGTAAAAACAGAAGCTAAGATGTGATCAGTTTCTCTTTTAAATGATAAAGTCTTTCCAATTATTGGTTAGTAGTTGCTTTTATACATGTGAAACCAGATAATTACATTATTTAAAGAATTTATGCCTTTGTTCATCAGTTTGATTTTCAGTATATCAAACATATTCTGATACCATTAGGTGTTATAATTATCTTCTCTTTAAACATACCCTGCCCAGAAATAGAATGAACAATAATAATTGAATGCCCTCCCCAAAATAAATGCAAATGAATTTACACTCCACTTGAGTTCACATGCTTTCTAGTCTTAAATTGCCTTAAAAATTATTCCAAAAATGCCTGAAGAGTTTAACACCACCAATAGGTTGAATAATATATATCTATATGATATAGATGATAGATATAGATAGATAGATGATAGATAGATAGATAGATAGATAGATAGATAGATAGATAGATAGATAAAATGTTTTGATCAAATTAAAACCTAGCCTAATAGAAAAATTTTATTTCCACTGATTAGGTAAGCAACGATAGATGATATGTCTTTTTATCATTGATTTTTTAAAAATATTTTAAGTAATTATTTTAAATTATTTAAAATGAAAAGTTTAAATGAGTTTAATCTTGGTCATGTTCATTTCCAAGGAACGTGAGAAAAGTACAGAGATCCCTACCCTACCTAACCCAGCCTAACTCCAGCGGAATTCCAAGAACACGATGACCATGGTTCCTGTGGGACACTAGAGGGCAGAGTTGCACAGAAGTCTATCTGCCATCAACCTAGAAAGGGATGCAACATGGAGGTTTCTTGCTCTATAGACTGAGTTATTTTATAGGCCCACTAATTTATTTGGAAAGGATTTTAAACTTTTAAAATGCAGACTAAACTTTTCAATATGAAATCAACCAACAAAACACAAGAAAGCCAGAGAAGGGCTCATAAAGAATAATTTCTTATGAATGACCATTCCTCCTTCTTGCCCGTATCCATAATGAATATCCCATTCCCTAAGACATGACTGCTGCTTTTCTTCTGAATAAAAGACTTAATAGCCAAGGTACACTTGTAAACTAAAAGCTTAGGGTATTGGGTTAATAATGCCTTGAACCATCAAATTTGGGGAAACAAGTATTCCATTTCTGTTAATCAAGTACCATAAGATCAAACAAAATGTCTCCATGCTATTAAAAGTTTTCTGAAGAAGAAGGAATCCTCACACTTCAGAACCTTTTATATCCACATTCCCTACCAATGGCAGAGATGCAAAAACAATATGGGTTGTCCAGCATTTCACTGCACTGATAAATGAAACCCATTTATTTCCAAATGGATTCTAGAAGCCCAAATATCAATTTGCACAGCTCCAGGAGCAACAGAAAAAAGTCATTTCCCACTCTTTAAGTCATTGCATGTCGTTCACGGTGGCCAAGTCATTCAAGACACTTCAATATATCTCAATTATATTAGGTTGAACATCAGAGCATCCAACATTCATTCTCCAAATAGCCAAGTTTCTAGGGTACATTCAATCAGATGACTGAACTCTCCAAAGCCATTCATCTTAGAAACTATGTGTTTTCAGTGAGAAAAAAAATTGCATGTCCCAAAAAGAAATCATTTCAAAATTGGATTTTACCTGTTTATTATCACTACCTTATAAAATCAGCATTAATAGTAATTTCAAGGTCTAACATAATTAACCATCTATGAATATTTATAGTCTCAACTTGGCAAGTGGCTGAGCTGACATTGTCTGCATATTACCGAAGTCCATGCTCTTTCAATGACATTACAATAATCCTCATATAACCTCAACCCTTGTAAAAGACATGTGGCAATTTTAAAGGGGCATGGCATAATGACAATGGCTAGTTGTGCCAACTTGGCACCCCCTCTGGAGAGTCAGAGTTACAGAGGGTATTAGCAACATAGAAATAGCAATAAGTATTGTGTATTTATTTGCTAGTAAAAGTTAATCCCTAAATCCTTCATTTCTCATACCAGGTCCTGGGTGATAGGAAGAGAAAAAACCCACACAGTTCCTTCACAAGTTATAGCTGAGGACAACTGTACGAATGTATAAGTGAACACATATTCACAGAAAGTCCATTAGAAATTTAAGAAAACATAATCCAGCACATATGAAACCTAAGTGTAGAATCTTAGACTCTAAATTGATAACTTTATAATCAGAGTATAACAAAGTATTTGTTGATTTTTATAAATTTTGGTTATAGGAATCACTTCATACAGGTCTAAAATCCCACACTTGATAATCCAACCATAAGGTCTCTCTAAGACCTAAGATTCAATTTAGATTCAAAGACCAAGTAGATGGAAAGATAAAAATTGGGGAAAATGTATATCATGGGAACGTGCAATCAAAGTGGAGTCAGAGTGGACAGGCGGACATGAAACAAAACTAATATTGAGATGAAACTATAGAGTTCTATATTTTGAATGATAGTTCCACTCAGAAATTTATATGTGGAAATTTAATCACCGGTGTAGTGACTACGAGGCGGAGATTTAAAGAAATAATTTATGATGCTAGAGCCATCATAAATGGAACTGAGGCCTTTGTCAGAGGTCTTGAGGGGGTGGGCTTTACTTTCTTCCCCTCACCTTTGTGTGAGGACATAGCATCCACACTCTCTAGTGGACTTAGCCATCACCAGACCCCAAAGCTACAAGTGCCTACATCTTATATTATGACCCTCCAGAATTATGAGAGTATTTTTTTCAAACTACTAGACATAATGTATTTTGTTACAGAACTAAAAATAGACTAAGACATAGAAACAGAGTGTTCTATAATGATAAAATGTCCAAGATATAGGATGACATATTGGCACTAAATACCAGAGCCCTAAAATACATGAAGGAGAAATGGGTAGAGTTGAATAAAGAAGAGACAATTCAAACTAACCATTGGAAACATCAAGAATCTGCTTTCAACTAGAAAGGAAATCAACAAGGAAATGGAAGACTTTTAACATCACCATAAACAAGTATACCTAACACTATAAATCATCAGATAGCTCTGATCAACAGGAAAGTACAGGTTCTTCTCAAGTCCATTTAAAACACTCCTCAGGACAGAATTACATTCGGCCAAAATGTCTCATCTAAAACACTTTGGACCATATGAGAGTCAGAACTCCAAATTTTCTGATTCTCTAATATAAAATAGTACATTTGGAGCATATTATAGAATACCTACATTATCATCATGCAGATCAATAACCCCTAATCAATTATATTTCCTCACAGACATAGACACCTCTTGGCACTAAGACAAAGATTATAACAGCACCACCTTCATTCCGTTGTCTTATCATCCAGCCCAAAGCATGTTCAAATGGGTTTATTTTCTTTAAACTCTTGATGCAATCATCGTGTACAAGACACCACTGTGCCCCAATGTTTTCCACCAGCACTCATGCTATCACCCCTTCTTCTCTTCAGCAGGGTGTCCACAAAACAACAAAGGCATCTCCTGTTACCACTATAGTACTGGAGTGTGTCTCATATAATGCAAATATCCACACGTGGTTACTGAGACATTTGGCATCCCGAGACTGATAGCTTTCTACCTGAGACCTTCTAATACCTTCCCATTGCTCTTCAAATGAAATATGAATTCATCATGGTAGCAAAGCCCTGCTACCTCCATAGCATCACCAACTCTTCCTTACTCAGACTCCTAGCCACGCAGACTTCTTTCATTCTCTCAAACACCCCATTACTTCCTAGTTAGAATCTGGTTTTCCCATTCCCCCCTCAGAGTGCATTTCAAATGGTTATCAAAACTAGCATCATTGTCAACTCAGAATCTAATCTCAGATGTCACATCCTACAATTTCCTTAAGCCCCCTATCTAGCTGAGCTCACATTTCTCCATGTTCTTTTGCTTTTCCTTAAGAAATTTAATTTTAGAGTGCTTTTGTTTCCAAACATGTTGCAAAGTTCACAGGTAGCCCACACGCAGTTTTCTTGTTGTTACTCTGTCGATTGCCATTGCATACTCAGTACAGCTGATGAACCAGCCCCCACATTAACACACCAGTGGTGTGTTGACCAGTTTCCATACTTTATAATTTACTGTCTCTTTTCAGTCCCCATTTTCTAGTCTAGGCTCCAACCCGGATTCTTTGGTCATCAGGCCCTTTTGTCTTTTCTTGTCTCCGATGTTCCTCATTCTTTTTCCTTCTGCTTTAAGAAGGCATGCTCCAGTGCCTTTTAGGCTTCTCCCCCAGCTTGTTTCGTCTTGTGTTGTTGTTTTACATACCTGTACTGCGATGGGGGTTTAGAGGTGAAACAGTGTCATCACATCATATCAAGGGTATGTGCTATCAACATGACCTATCATTGAGGACGCTATCATTCCCTGACAGGGTGAACCTTGATCATATGACTAAAGCAGTGTTTGCTGGACATCACAAACATAAATCCATTCCTTCCTCCCCTTTCTACCATAGCATTTCTCTGTTCTTCGGAAACAAATAATTGAGTATAGTCCACACTCAAAGGGTAGAAGGAGTAGAGTTCTACCTTTCAGGGAGGGAAACTGCATGATAAGTTACTTGAAGTGTTCTCGAGAGATTTGCCTATTCTTTCACATTTTTTTTTGAGTTTGTTTGCTTGCTTGTTCATTTATTTATAGCCATGTCCACTCTACTCAAGTACTTCATGGTCTATCTTAGCAAACCTTGAAAAAGTGTGGGGGATTTGTTGGGGCTCTCCAGAGAACCAATACCAATAGTGTGTGTGTATATATATATATATATGTGTGTGTGTGTTTCTATATATGTGTGTCTGTGTGTGTTTGTATGTGTGTGTGTGTATATGTGTGTATGTCTCGTGTGTGTGTGTGTGTGTGTGTGTGTGTGTGTGTGTGTGTGTTGAGAGAATTGTGGCAAATAATTAGTTCATATGACTGAGGCTGAAAAGTCCCAAGACAATTAATCAGTAAGCAAGAGACTCATCAGGACAGATGCTGATATCCAAGGTAGAAGCTGAAGGCCTGAGAAACAGGAACACTGACAGAATGCATTGACAGCCTACCAGTCTGAAGGACAGATAGAATAAGATCCAGAAAGAGTTGACGCTTCTGCTCAAATACAATGACAAGAAAAAAAATAAATCCCCTGACCTAGAAACAAATAGGTGGAATTCCTTTTCCTTCCAAGAGATGGTCAGCCCTTTTGTTCTACTTAGGACTCCAATTCATTGGACAGGTCCAACCAAATCAGAAAGACATTCTGCTTGCTTCCCCTACAGATTCAAATGTCAGTCTCTCCAGAACATTCTCACAGACACACCCAGAATAATGTCTAAGAATTTGTCCAGTGCACCTACACATAAAATTAGCCATCACACACAATTTATATGCCATAAAATTATTAACACAATATATAATTAACAAGGCCTTATAATTATTTTCTGTTTCTCTTATTAATGATCTCAGTTCTAGAATCAGAGGGCCTACTGACTTTAACAAACCTGGCAACTTCAGGGCTTAGGGCAGTGCTTATATTGAAGCAGTAATTGATAAATAAATGAAAAAATAATCAATCATAAAATATTGATTATATATTGCATAGTAGAAAATAACAATGATGGAATACTCTGTGGTTACCTCTGGGACATGAGTAAAATCACTCTGCAGGCCAAAAATAAACATAAGTATATTAGTTGCTTGTCTTGCTGCTATGACAAAATACCTGAAAAAAATCAATTTAAGAATGAAAAGGTTATCCTAGCTCCTAATTTAGGGGTACAGTCCCTCAGGAAGGGCAAGGCAGCAGGAGCTCAAACAATCTGGACACATCATATCCACAATTGAAAAGTACAGAGTAATGAATACAAGCTTTTAGTGCTCAGCTTGATTTTTTTTTCTCCACTTTATAAAATCCAGAATCCCATGACCAGAGAGTAGTCCTGTCCGTGATTAGGACAGGTCTTCATTCATCAACTAACTAAAGACAATACCCTACAGGCGTGCCAGTGGTCCATTTCCCAGGTAATTCTAGACTTCGTCAAGTCGACAATTAGCACTAAGCACAAGCATTGCCTGTCATGGTAGGCAACTCGTGGTGGCAGGAGCTTGAAGCAGCTGGTCACACTGCATCACTAGTCAGGAATCAGGGAAAGATGAAGTGTACTACTCAGCTGATTTTCTCCATTTTATACAGTCTAGGACCACAGCTCACATGTAAGGTGGATCTTCACAACTCACTTAACCTAACAGGCATGGCCATAGACTATTGTAATCACAATAGTCCCTCACAGTCATGCCCAAATGCTTGTCTCTTATGTTGCTCTAAATCCTATTAAATGGACAATTATTAGCCATCACTACTCCACCTTGTATCAGCTTGATGCTCAAACACATCACTTTTAAGCCATAGCTTTCTACCCCTTGTCTCCATAGGCTTATGGGACTCACATAATGCAAATTGTAATTAGTACATCTTCAAAAGTCTCCAAAGACTTTAAGACTTTCAACACTATTTAAGAGATAAAAGAACAATTCTCATATATGAGACCCAAACAATATCTTAACTGTGAGTTCTTACACAATCAAAAACAGATTATATACTTCAATTTACAATGGCACAGAATTAACAACTGAATTCCAAAAGGGAAGAATGGGAGCAAGGCAAAGATCAGAGCAAAGCAAAACCAGCTCCCAGCAGGGAAACACCAAATCCTACAGCTGCAAGTCCAGTATTCAGGGCTTCTAGTGAAATCACCTGGGCTTGAAGGGAGTTGAGCATCCCCATGCTTCCAGCTATTGCCTGCAACACACCTATGTCTCCAGCTGTTGCCTGCAGCACACATAGTCTCTTTCCAAAGCATCATTACTCAGGGCCTGTTACTTTCTTTAGAGAAGGCCCCATGATCCTGGCATCTCCAACATCTCCAACCTTAACTTTGCACCTTTACACAGACATTTGCAGAGTCTAACTTAATCTAGATAATACTGATGGGGATGTCGTTTTGTATGCTGTGAATATGTGTTGCTTTGATGGGTTGATAAATAAAGCTGTTTGGCCAATGGTGAGGCAGAATAAGTTTAGGCAGGACATTCTAACTAGAGAGGGAGGAAGGAGACAGAGAGAAGAGACACTGCTAGGTGCCACCAAGAGACGTAAGATGTAAAGGTACCAGTAAGCCACAAGCCACATGGCAAGGTATAGATTTATAGAAATGTGTTAATTTAAGATAAAAGAGCTAGCTAAAAAGAATCCTGCCATGGCCATAGTTTAAAAATAATATAAGCCTCTGTGTGTTTATTTGGCTGCGGACTGGGCAGGACACAGGAAAACTTCCAGCTACAAATGGCGCCCAACAGGTTGGCTCAAGTTTCCATCTGAAACCTGAGAATACTTAATAAGCAATTCTAAACTGAGCCAAAACCAGGTTCCAGGTTCATGTTTCATGCAGGCCATGAGATGCCACAGCATTCGGGCTTGAGTGCAGCATGGTAGATTCCCGCTGCAGTAGACAGTGGCGTCTCCAAGCCTCACAGCACAATGTGTGGCAGATTTAGCTTTTGCTAGTACAGGGGGGAAAAAGGTTTTAGGGCTACATGCTGCTGGATGGAGGCATAGACCCACTGCCTCCCAGAGTCCGGCAGTGAGCATAGTTTCCCCAGAGCAGGTGGTAAATGTAATTCCGCCATGTTAGAAAGCTGAGGTGGGTGGAGCCAGCAGCCAAAGCTGCTATTTTAGTCCTAGTAATGCTGCAGTTTAAAACAATAGATTCACAATAAAACAAATTCAGATGAAATAAATCCAAAACAGTTTATAATGTGCGTAAAAATATATGTAGGCTTGGAAGAGAGAGGAAAAGAAATATAGACAGTTATATAATGAAATAGAAAGTTTTAAAAAATAAAGTCTTTAAGAGAAAGTAAAGGTAATATAAAAAATAAACCACATTAAGATGGAAATCACATGCAGAGTCTAGATTATGTTGTCTTCGGGATTTTTAACTGCAGAGAGACATTTGATTATAAAAGCTGCTGAGTTAAATCAATATGTATATTTTTAAAGATATCTTGATTTCAAAATTTATGTCTAAGGATGCGTTGCTTTGGAAAAAAGGTTCTGCTTTTGTTTCCACAGAAGATGAGAACCTATGGATTGCTTCCAGGCTAATATGGTTTGATCAAGGAAGACCCCCTGAGATGCTCAGATGATCCAATATCCAAAAACAGCTTCAAGGCAACTGGCTCAGAAAATACAGCATCACAGACTATTCCAGTCAGGACTTGACCATAATTCTTAATTTTCTTGAGATCCCCTTTAGATTGCCAGCACCCTCATCCAGCAGGAAGTAGTATGAGAAGCTATGCCCAAATTCCCAAAATATTGTTTATAAATGTTTATTTTTATTTAAAGCGGGTTGATTATAAATGCAATCTCTTTCTAAAGGAGAAAAGGGGATAGTATAGATAGGATAGGATAAAAGGGCAGATTAATAAATCTACTTTTTAAGAGCAACTTGTTTAAAAATGTTTTACATTGCTATGGATTTTAGTTTATTGATACAAATTTAGAGTTAATTTTGTTATACTACATATATATTTCTACTCTCGTTTAAGGTATTATGTTTATGTAACTCATTTAAATTGTCCATTACAATTAAGAAATACAGATCAATAATTAGTCTTCTATGATAGTCAAACTTATAGTCATGTTAAGTTTTCTAGGTATATGTAGATATAATTCAAATAGGTAGGTTATCTTCAAACACTTCAAAAACCTACAGAATATGGCATCTAAAACGTTTTTAAAACTTAGACTTTCTGGACAGTGAGACATGTCTGCTCCTGGCAGCACTGATTTACTTCAAAGAGAAAGATGGGCTTCGAAGACACTCCATATGGAATTTATCTTCTTCTTGGCAAAAATAGCCAATAGTCTTGCCTGGACTGCTTGACAAAATGTTGTATCAACTGGACATGCAGGGACCCATAGGAAGGTGATCACTGAACTTTGCAAGGCGAGATGGTCCTTCAGGTTCCGACTTCACAGAAAAAACTGTCAGACATTCTATAGGACACCAAGAAAGAAATGACTGAGAGACTAGGCCTATGGGCTGAAGATGGATGCTCCAACATTGCAGAGGAACTTTAGGTGACTGTCCAGGCAGGTAGCTGTCTCTGTCATTCTAGATTTTTGGAAGTTGCTTACAATGCTCTTCCTATTTACTTAAGTAATATTATATCCTTCTGAGGTCTTTGATGTAGTGGAAGACTAGATAGTTATTATAGTTTTCCTTAGTCATGATAAAAGATAAATTAGATATGAAACTTTAGACTCACAAATATGGGGTAGATGATAAAATATTTTCTTTAATTTTGCCAAATACAAATAGACTAGATGTTGTAGCTGTAATTCTTGCTTGATAACTGTTCCATTATATGTAATTTTACTATGTTAAAGTTAAAACCTTCCTTTTGAATAGAAAGAAAAGGGGAAATGATGGGGATGTCATTCTGTATGCTGTGAATATGTGTTGCTCTGATTGGTTGATAAATAAAGCTGTTTGGCCAATGGTGAGGCAGAATAAGGTTAGGTGGGACATTCTAACTAGAGAAGGAGGAATGAGACAGACAGAGAGAAGAGAAGCTGCTAGCTGCCGCCAAGAGAAGCAAGATGTAAAGGTACCAGTGAGCCACAAGCCACGTGGCAAACTATAGATTTATAAAAATGGGTTAATTTAAGATACGTGAGCTAGCTAACAAGAAGCTTGCCATGGCCATCATTTAAAAATAATATAACCCTCTGCATGTTCATTTGGGTCTGAGCAGCTGCGGAACCACAGAGCCATGGGAGCCGGGCAGGACCAGGAAAACTTTTAGCTACATAATACTTCACAGGTGTGCCCACAGGATTGTCTACTAGTTGATTCTCAATTTCATCAAGTTGACACTATTAATCTTCACAATCCATTCCCAAACTATCGCCATGTTCTGTCATGTTAATAATCTGCATCACTCATGGTGACTTGATGGTGGAATTTCCATATAGGCAACTTGAGAGATAGATGGTATTTTTCTCCTTGCAGATTCCAAGAATGGAACTTAATCATATCTCAAACAAGGGGGCATGATTATTTTATAAGTCTTTCTCTGTAATGGACATTAGCCTCATCAGTAGCAGGTCAGAGGAGGAGATTTATAGAAGAAAAGGGTAGTCGTCACTTTTCCTTACAAATCACTCAGAAATGTTTCAGAATCTATGTGTTTTGTACTCCAGAGCCAGAAGACTACCCAACAAATAGCCCAAAGCTACCCAACAAATTTCAGACACAGTCCTTGCAATCTTGTTAGCTAGCCTAGCATTTTCTGTGTTGGGTTTTGTTTTTACTTCTTTAAACTACTCACGTTGTCTAGATCTAACATGAAACCCACAGGAGTGACCGCACTATTTCCAAATGACTGCCATGAAAGAAAGAACAGTGATATAGCAGGAGGCCTGAAGAAGCTCTTCAGGTCTGAGGCTGGCCATTATTGGTCTTGGGGAGCACTATACAAACAAAGGCCACAATCTCTCTTCCTTGTGCCCTCTCGCCAAGGGATTAGAAGATTTGCTGAAAATTTCCCACCTAATCTCCCCACATAAAAATGATAGATGATGCTCAGAAAGTTAAGGAAGAAATGGGCCAGTAATAAAATAAATACTGGGGGGGGGGGGAGAGACCCTGTCCTCTTTTCTAGTCAAACAGCAAGGTTTCACACACTTTATTTAAAAAAAAAAAAACTAATAGGCCATTAAAATGCATATTCATGTAAAAATCTGCAAATGTAACACAGAGAAGTTTAACACAGTAGCTTTTGAAATGTTCTTCACAATAATATAAAGTCCCCTGATACTTGTGGAAGATGCTACCCTTTTCTAAATTCTTTTCAACAAACCACATTGAGCTTGTGTAAGTACCTTGAAATAGTTCCCTATTCTTCTGAACTATTTTGTAGCTCAGTGTCATGATGGTTATTGAGGAGGAAGATGCCATTTGGCACAACTGCAAGGCCATATATAGCAAAGGAGTACCCAGAGACCTCCTGGAATAAGAGCTAGACAGTTGAGGAGCCCATCCCAAATTAAGCTCTCGGCCACTCGCATATAATCAGCAGGCTAAAAGGGGAAGCAAGACAAAAGGCACATTAAGGAAAGAGCCTCCATTATTCTGATTAGAATATATTGTCCATGTGTCACCAGTCAAAATGAACTAACTTGAGATAAAAATAGAAACAGAGTAGGAGATTCAATGTGAGTTTGCACAGCATGGCAAACTTAAGGGATGGATGGAATGAGAAATGTCTCTTTAATAAGCCCCTATTTGCCTTTGCCTGTACTCAGTGCTTCTAGGTTTTCTTCACATCCTCCCACACAACAGTTTGCAGTCCACCTTTACTGATATCAAACTTCATTTGCATAAATCACATGAAACAGCTGTTGAATTATGAGTTATGCTCACAGGGGACAAGCCGTCAAATATCCAAGGATACAGAAAGTACAAAACACAATATAGTTGTTCTCAGCAGAGTCCTCTGAGCTGGCCATGCATTTCCTTGTAATTGTAGTGATTATCTGCTCATCAGGCCACTCTCTGCCATTCTGAATGGTCCAATGCACTCCCAGTTTGTCCTCCGAGTCATCCTCTCTACTCTCAGAAGGTCCAAGAATAGAAGGAAGCTGAGTTTCCTTTGTTCTGATCCTTTTAGTCACAGCACAGCAAAGCCACACACATGGTAAAGCAGGAAATGAGCAAGGAGGAAATAGTCTGCCCATTGCTATATTCCCCTTTGCTGAAGTAGTGTACCCAGCACTCAAAAATCATCTTTGAACTTATGTTGCAATGGTACAAACCACACATCAAAAAAATGTAGCCTTGTTTTTCTGTCAGGTGCAGATTTCATAGTAAAAATGTATATCCAGTAGATTTTCTTAACAGGTCATCTATAGCCATGAGCACATAGTGAAATTTCCAACAACTTATTCAAATTCCCTGACAAATGGTACGGGAAACCCTTCAACCAGTGACAATCTCAAGAAAGCAAGTGTGTTACACATAGCAATTCCATTTTCACTGAATCTTTTTTCATGACATTTTATGCTTTTTAAAGAGTGGATACATCTCACTGGAAGCTGTTTTTGATCTTTTGTTTTTCTAAATTTGGGTTTTAAAAAATGGATCTCTTTGTTGCTTTTAAGGCTTTTTGTCGCATTCTAAAAAAACTGAAAACATTTGTCCAGGTATATTCTGAATCTCACTGCTAGAAGATTTAAGAAGACAGATGAGAAACGAACAGACAGCAAACAGAAAACCAACCTGTACTCAGGTGATGAAAGCAATTTTAATTCCTTAAGACAAAGACTCACTGCAGAAGTAACAGAACAGCTATGATTCTAGAGCTTTGCTAAAATGCTCACTTATGTATTCACACACTCACTCATTCATTTCTATCACCATTATTCACTGAATTCTCACAAAGTGACCAAAAAGATATTTAATCTCAAGCAACACTGTGCTTTATTCTGTGATTTGTTCTAAAACTTGTTTCACTCAAGACATTAGAAATCTAGGTGTAAAAACCCTAAGCAAAGTAGAGGATTTCAATATCAGGACATTCAGAAGGAACTATGGACACCTGGTGAGTGGCAGATGCTGGAAGGATCTGTGTCTGGATGGGCCCACTAGCACTCTCCAGATGTGTGCCAGGACTCACTGAGATGAGAGGATGACTTTCTCCAAGGATACTGAGGGCTTCTATGGCCCTGTCTTCCATTTCTGGGGATACTGAAACCATCTCTGTGGTCTAAAACAACTAAGAAACTATTTGAAAGGAATAATGGGTTGAATATTTAGCAATAGTCAACATTTAATACTTTTATGAAGCTGAAATGTCAACATCTTCTAAATGATGTAAACTCATTATGATTTTTCTTAAAGTTGCAAACATTAAAACTAAAAACATGTTGCGCATGTGATTCTCTAAGAGACACCCAAGTCTGACTTCCATTGTTGGAACTACTGCTGACCACAATGGAGCAGACCAAGCTCTGTAACTGTTTTTTGTATATGCTGCAATTTTTACATTTTAAAATGAAAGGAGGGGAAAACCCAAAGGAGTACCATTCCTTGAAACATTATGATTAAGTGAAATTAAAGCTCCAGTGTTGCTAAGTGAAACTCCCCTGGAATACAATCATGTCTGCTCATCTATGTGGAATCTGCAGCTGCTTCCAAGCTAGGGTGGTAGCCATGATGCTCCTAGGAGTTTAATTAACTTTCTATTCTGGCCCTCTTATTTAAATAACCAGGTATCAAGTGAAGACATGTTGGAGCTATGTTTGTAGTCCTCTAATCAAATATTCTATGCTACCCTAACTTGCTTTGAGGGATAGATCCACCCACATTTATACTGTAGATCCTTTCTAGAAGAGGCAGCTGAGTGAACAGCACAGACAGCAAATAAGAGAAAAAGTATCAAAAGAAAGGGAAGATACACTTTAAAACATCTATAAAATATGGAAAAGCAGATATATGTGAAGGAGAAATTTCTGGAAGGTATCATCTACATAATCTACATTGTCTCCCAGTCTCTCCATGTACAGGTTTTTAAAAGCACCAGAACACATGAAGTCCCAAATGCTTCCTCCTACTTTCCCTCCCATTTTTCCTGTCTCAGAGCCATCTGGCTTTGGGACAATTGGAGAATCAACAGTACACAGTGCTGTACAGTGAACATGACAGCTATAGTAGTACACAAAGCTCATCTACATATTTCATTCAGCAGAGAATCATCAATCTTGTCTACTGAATGAAATACAGATTCACATGTCTTGAGAATTAGCAAATAAATGAAACCAAACCAATTTCTAAGGTAAAGAAAGTGTCTTGTGAGGTGTTCCCTGTTTATCTTGGCATTTTTAGTTGCCTACAAACTTATGCCAGCATATACATCTGAAATATATGTCTGAACACTGTCTTTTTGACATTGGGAATGATCATGAAAAGCTTCGCATCTGCCCCTCATCTGCTACTGAACCCATGAAAACGTCAACAGGAGCAACAGATAGATTAAAAACTCAAAGTGAAACAAGGTTGCACCCATGTGGACATGTTGACATCATTATGAGCGAGCACTAGGGATGTTTCCCAAAAAGAGCATGCCAAGCTGATGGGTTTCATACTCTCACATTTTCTTAATAAATTTTCAAAATCTCAGTTAATTTTAATGATAATTCATCAGCTTCCTTTAGTACATTATACTAACTATGAGGTTCAGTGAAGGTGAAAGTATCTCCTTCATACCCCATTTAAGAAAGTAATGACTTGTAGTAGGCATGTCTCACAGATGGGTCTAGAAGTTAGACCTTAGAACAATGGCCAAGATAAATACTACTAATTTGTACTTACTTTGGTGGACTGTCATATTTTAGTAATAAGGATTTAAAACTGAAAAATAATTCCATGTCCTTGAATTTTTGTGAGCAACTCTCATATTATTCTTGCTGCTCTGAGAAGAGCTGTGGCCCAGAATGCTTTATGAGGGTTTAAAGAAAAAGCACCAGGGAAGATGAGTGAAAATGGTCAGGGTGCTATTGCCTTAAAAGGTAGCTGGCCAGCATGCAAGCCGCAGTCCTTCCCCAGGTAGACAGGCCAAGTAGACAACATTCATCTTTTCCTCTGTTCCAGTAATGGCGGAGGTGTAAGGAAATTGTGGGGGATCAGTGTCTATTTCCCTGTTGATCTGCTACCTTGTAATGCTCTGCCAAACCACCCTGTGTCATTACCCTCCAACAACCTCTAAGGCTCCCTAACCTCCCACTGACTGGCCACATGCAATTCACCTGATGGTGGCCATTCCAAACTACAAATTAACAATGGCTCTCTGACTTTGAATAAACCTATCCTGTGAAACAACTACATTTAAAAGTCTCCAATTTTCAGATTTCTGAATACAAGAAGACTCAAGATGGATGTAAATTAGACTCATGGGGAGGGACATTTGAACTGTAAGTATGCTTGCAACACTGAGATCAGTATATTTCAGTGCTTTCAAAAATACTGATTTATTAATAATTTATAATAATGGGTTCAGTTAGAAACAAATAAATACCTAGGTGAAGAGCAATGTTGGAAAAATAAAACAGAATATGGAATTCACACTCACCTGGTTACAGAGTAATCTGAATGCCTATGGGATATGATGTGTATATACAAAAGAAGACTATTTAGTCTTACACAAAGCAAAAGTAACAAAAAGAACCTCTGTCACTTGCCACAATATGGGTGAAGCTTAAGGGTTTCATATTAAGTGGAATAAGCCTGGAATTGGGTCTTAAATACCATATGACTTCACTTGTGTGTGGAATGTGTGTATTGATTTTTTTTTTTTGCCAGTAGAATGGCAATTATCAAAAGATGAGATGGGGCTGGAGTATGGGAAAGAGAAAACCGTGGTCACTGGGTATAAAATTGCAGCTAGATACAGGGAGCAAATTCTGGTTCCCCATGTTGTTAACAACAATGTTGTCTATATTTCAAAAGAGCTAAAATACCATGTTTTAGATAATCTGACCACAAAAAAAAATGTTAAATATCTGATGTGGTGAATACATCAATTAGTCATATTTAATCATTCTATAGTGTATCCATGCACTGAAACATCTCTTTGTACCCTGTAAGCCTATACAATTATTGTTAATTAGTTAAAAATAAAACTTAAAGAGTTATAAAGAAAGAGGGCAGTAACAATTTAGTGACAACAGAGGGGTAACAAGAAACACCTCTCATCAGAGGGGACCTAAACCCCTCTCTCTTAGCAGGGTGAACAAGTGACAGTGATGACAGACAAGGAGAAAGCGCAGCCGTTCTAAGCACGCCATGTATGTTTATGAAGTTAATGTGCAAAATAACATATGGAATAGGTTTCATTATGATCTCCCTTTTAAAGATAAGTCATTACTAGAGAAATGGCTCAGAGGGAAAAGGCACCTGCTACCAAGCCTGGTGACCCAAGTTTGATCTTCAAAATTCACATGGCAGAAGAAGAGAACCAACTGCCATAAGTGGTCTGTCCTCTGACCTCCACAAGAATGGCATGGCATATATGCACATGAATGTGCATGCACACACACACACACACACACACACACACACACACACACACTGCAAATGCACACACATACTAAGCAAATAAAGGTAAAGACTATTAAATATAAGTTAACTCACATGTACATATTATTATTGTTAGGACTTCTTGTGTGTATATCTTTTTCTATCTGGAGGCACTGCAGTCTGAGTTTTACTTCAAGGTTAAAGTGTCCCACACAGCACATTACCTAGTAAATGTTTTCCCCTCAAAGAGTTATATCATCAACAGCATTCATAAGCTACAACATGGCTTCATCAGTTTATAATGTCACCAGAATCTTGAAGTAAATGTGATCTTATATGCTCACGCATCTCAATTCTCAGACATAATTATGTGATTCAAAACAGAATTAACTTTAACTCTTAAAATACCATTAATGTATCATCTTGGATGCATTAATAAATAAATTCTGTAAGTAGGGAGGAAGGTAAATGCATTTTAATCACCTCAAATGTCTTAATTAACTCCTACTGCTAATGATGCAACAATTAAGGTGTAAATGTGTCTGCTCGATTTCTCCTAGATTCTACCACTGAGCATAACTGAAATGTAAGTCAAGCAAGTGGGAGAATTTGAATCCTGATGAGAAAAAAAAAGTGAGTGAAACTAAAGTGTTAGGCACTCTGTGGCATGTTTTGCTCACACATGCCTGTTTCCTGGCCATCACTGTCCCCGTCTCCCCAATGAAAAAATAAGAACATGATGACATGATGGTAACAAACACTGCTGGAAAGTGCATGATCAAACACATCAAACACCAAGGGGCAAGTCAAGCTTCCATGCACTGATAGCCTCCTTCAGCTCAGAGCCCCCAGTAGGGAAGTTATAACGATGCCTACTGGTCCACATGGACCTGATAAAGATCAAATTGAGAGATCAGGATGGGAAGGCTAGTCACGCTAGACACTTTTCCTGCAGAGATGGTCTCTCTTTAAAAAAGGTCTGACTCCAGAAGTAGAGTCAGTTTGCCCTTCTCTTGAATCAGAGCCAGACTAAATTTGCTTTAGATAGAGCACACAGCAGATGTGAAATCAAGTCACTTCCAAGGTTGAGCCTTAATAGATTTGTAATGCTCACTTGTATCCTCCTGAGACCCAGACACAGTGCTGGAAGCACAGGATGTGGGAAGAGAACTGGGGTACCAGTGAGTATCACCAGACTGAACCCCAGTCAACAGCCAGTACCAAGAACAAGTCAAAGGGGCAAGCCATCCAGGATGCTCTGACAAGGCCAAACCTCTGGATTATGGTTCCAGGTAATTCCATGTGTGGAACAAAGCTCCCTAGCTGACCTCAGTCAACATGCAGACTCTAGTGAGGTAAGTTATAGTGGCTGTTTAATCACTAAGAATTTAGGAAGTTTGTTACAACAAAAGACTTTCTAATCCTTCTTAGAGATCTGAGTTAACACCAGCTCCCGCTTGCCTCAAGTCTCACTCATGAAAGACCCTGAAATATCAAGCAGGCTATCAGAACTTTCCAGAGAAGAGAAGATCTTCTAACACAGTGGTTAAGACCACAGACCCTGAAGTCAGATTGACTGAGTTAGAATGCTGATATACCCCTAGGAGAGACTGGCTGTGTTCCAGTTTTGCATTGTGTAATGTAGAGATAACATATCGCTCAGATTACTAATATGTTACAACGACTAAGTATCAGTATTGTGTGAGTAAGGCATTCCGGACAGTGGCTGCCACAGACTAACTGCTCAGTAAATACTCCTGCTCAATATTAGTGTTTATTCTCTCTTCTGTTCTAGTCCAGTGAACTGCCTGCTCATAGCTATGAGATGACCCCATGCTTAGGAAACAGAGAGACAGGCGTGGAAATGACGAGCCGTGCACATGCCTCCTGTTTGGTTCTGCCCAGGGGGAGGTGACTTTATATCAGGCCATAGGAACACGGAAGTAATGACTGATAACTCCCATGGTCCTCACATTAAGAGTTGAAGTGAATGCTCAGGTTGTGGATCATCCATAATGAAAATATCAAGCTGGGAACCAAACTCTTCATCTGGGCATTAAAAATCCATTGTTTGAGGCTTCATGACCAACTCCAGTTAGGTAAGGGTAGCAAGCTTGGACTCGGAATACAGCCCAGTGGTAAAATATTTGCTTCATATGTGCGAGGGACCTAGTTCAGTCCCTAGCACCTTGGAAAACGAGCTCCAAGCTTTATATGTATTGAGTGTAGTCTTACAAAGTTCTTTCATCTATGCATGATGCAACAACATACTAGCAGAGCATTCATATGAACCTCTTTCTAAATATTACTTTCCATCCCAGTGTCATAATGAGATATGTCACAGATCATATATATGTAAATGTATATATATATATGTGTGTGTGTGTATATATTCCTGCTCAATACGTGTGTGTGTGTATATATTATATATACATATATATTATATATACATATCTATAATAACACAACTAATCTTAAATACAATAGTAATGTTGGGTTAACTTGGGGGATTTTGATTTTTTTGAGGGAAAGTGTTTGGGGAATTGCTTTTGTTAAAGTAATTACAGTATTTTTAATGAAGCAAAATACATGAATTCCTTTTGCTCTAGGATTATAATGACTATAAATAATATTATTTGCCCTAGACTTTTACGTCTGTTCAGTATTCATAAAGAGCCTATTTCTATTTACTGCAAAATTAATGTTCAAAAGGAATGAACATATAGTAGCTCTCAATTAAATTTTTGAAATTTCTAGCATTACACTGTAGCTCCACTCATCTTCTCATTAGGCTCACTACTGGAGACAAGACTCCTGTCTCTTACCTCTCATGTATTCTACTCATCATAGACACAATAATGTCAACTGTGCCATGACCTTTGGACATGGCAGCATAAGTAGATCGATTAACTCACGAACAGTCAGAAGTTCTGGAGAAGGTGTCAGGTCTGTGCCTGACTGCAATGTCATGCTTCTCACTAGATTAGCTTCCCCCTTTCAAGTAACTTGTAAGCTTGAGGTGGAGAAATTCCCTTTCTCATTTCATGATTGCTAATCATAACTTAAATGCAACTCTCAGAGATGCAAATTAACTACAATAATAAATAGGGTACCAATTAAATACTAAGAAATTTAAATTATTAAATAATAATGATAAATACATTATTTAGTAATAAAATAATAATTCACATTCTAGGTTTCTTCAGAAACACTACAGTGCCATGCATGTTATATAGCTCAATGTAAATTGGATCTGATAATTTAGATACAAACAAGGGCCACTAGGTTCGATCATGTTGCCCTCTCCACTTTCCCATTGCCTCTTTCATGTCTGGTGAATAGCTCACTGCTGAATTTACTGCCAGATCTCTGCTCCACATTTCCCCACTTTGCTCTAAAATATCATTCTTAATATTCTGAATTTTAGACTCCATCAACCTGTTCAAAGAACTTGAGTCATTTCCACCAAGAAAAATAAGGGGATGGGGAGAAAGAAGCCTATTGGGGGAGGGGGCATTTGCCTGCCTATGACATGGTGTCACTGTGTGATTTTACACAAAAGTCTGAAACTATGTACAATTTCAGCAGCATTATTGAGAGCAGCTGCAGGGAACATACCCGCATCCACTTTGTAACTGAATGCCACCAAGAATTAATATGGACAGAATTGAACTCATACGGAACAGAAGCTTAAGGAGGAAGAATACTCAAGAGTTGAGCTGACAGGTTCAACTGGAAGTTTCTGCACTAGTAAGTAGCCACTTCATTTGCATCTATTTTTCATAAAATGAGCTCAGCATAGTTTAAATAAATCTAAAAATGTTTGCTAAATATACTGTATAGCATCCCTAATTAACAAAACAGATTAAGTAGATTCTGTGACATGTTACCAACTTAGTCTTTAAGAAATGGAGCTGGCTATCATTTGATCAGTAAACAACACATTATCAGGGAAATCATTTAGTTAAAACGTCCTTTGGATTTCTTAAATAAAATGTCATGGCTTTCTCTAAGCACAGCCTACAGATTCTAAATGGTGGGCTCACTTCAACTCGCGTTAAATGTGCCTAAGTAGCATTAAGGGGATCGCTTAGGCAAAAACAAAAGTCAAGTGTACCCGTGTTAACAAAATTATTCCTGGAAGAGTACGCGCCGTGTCTACCTGGCAAGGCTGCTTCATCTTAATGGCGGTGACATGGTACCGATAGCAGCACAGTTCGCAGGTCCAGGAGCCTCTCTCGCTGATCCACTTTAGCAGACACAGCTGATGGGTGTACCGAACAGACCCGTCACATCGGCAGGGATTTAACAACTCACCCTGAAAAAGAAAACAGCTCACTGTGAATAGTCCTGTTTCTGCCTCCACTTACAGACCCTAAGCTCTCCTTCTTCCCCTTCTAAACGATTTACCCAGAAAGATACAAGCATCAAGCTCTATCCCAGAAAAGCAAATTAAATTTTTATACGTCTGATGGGAATGATACTAAAGTCTTTAAAAAAAACTATTTCCAAGATAGTGCTTAGAGTTATGACATAAATGTTCCTCTGACATGCAAAATGTCTGCAAGACATAGCCCCCAATACCCTTGGGAGAAAGCTCTACTATTAAATCTCTTTAATAACTTTTAAGTGGATGGTCAGATGCATTTCCTCTGCAGTTATTCTTAATCATTGCTGAAGAAGAAATGCATAGCGGAAAGCAACTCATAGTAGCATTATGCTTTTACTTTTTCTAAATGCAGCATCATAAATATTGACTTGGGGCACTATGTTTCTGAAAGCCTGCATATTCTTATGCAACTTCCTTACTTTTAAAGACATTAAACCCAGTGTTTTCACACACTTTGGAAGGGCGATGCATTATCTTTTCCCCCTGCATGATGCTTCTCATGAAAGTTTTCATGTGCCTCTAATGGTGCTTGTAATTTTTGAAATGTGTTTCTAACAAAACAGCAAGCACATCAATTGGCTAAAATAGCCTTTCTTTTTAATGTACTTTCTTTTGCAGAACTGTAGTGCCTTTTGCATTAATAATTTGCAATAAGGAAATATATCCTTTTAGTATTGTAGCACGACTCACCACCCTCCCCCATACCCCCTATTTGTAGTCTGAGACTAAGCTTTCTGGATACATTAATAGAAAAGAGACTTCACCTTTGCATCCTGTAGATTTGATTCTACTTATAAACTAAAATGCTTTGAGTAATTCACAAGAAACGCTTGATGGTGTTACCATTATAGCACCTGAGGCGTAACCGATTGCAAAATCAGGTAGAGGGAAAAAAAGTGTCGGTTAAATTTACTTCTGTATCTGCCACCAGGACACTTTATCTGCCTTCCCAGAAAGCGGACTGGAGTGGAAAGCAGTGCTGCGAGGCGTGCGCTGTCCGCGGTGCTGAAAAGGCTCACCGCCTGCAGTCCTGGGGTCCCTCTGGCCTTACCTGCTCGGCGCCCTGGAAGCAGATCTTGCAAATGGGCTGATGGTGCTGGTGCTGATGCCCCGAGCGCTGGTCGCCGCTGCTGCTGCTGCGGCTGCTGCACACGGAGCGTGTCTCGGGCTGATCTCCCGTGCCCCGCCGCTCGCCCTCCCCGCACGCACCGGCCTCGGGCTCCCCCGATCCGCCTTTCTCCGCCGCTGCCTCGGGGACAGCCACCTCAGGAAGGCGCCTCGGACCTTCGCAAGAGTCGCCGGCCGCTGACACCTCCTGGTCGCGGGGCAACAGAGACGGCGGCAGCGGCTCATCCGCACCCTTGCGTCTTGGGGCCACCTCTACCGGCAGCTCGCCCGACCCGGCGGTGCGCTCCGGAGGAGCGGGCAGAGGCGGCCGGTAGCGTGGGGAGGTGGGGACCAGGGCCGGCTCTCCCGGCGGCGGGGGCGGAGGCGGCGGGGGCAGGGGAGGCTCGGCTTCGCGGCTGTCCACCCGGCTACACCGATTGCTGCCCTCGTTGCTCATGGTGGAACCGCCGCCGCCCTCCTGCCCGCCCGGTGGCGGGCCGGGCGCGGACTGCAGCCAGAGAGAGCACTAGGGGAGGCTGGAGAGGGAGGAGGGAGGAGGGCTGGAAGGGGCACCCGGGCACCAGGACTGGGAGGGGGGGAGGGGGGGGGGGGGGGGGGAACGAGTCGTGCGTGAGAGAGAGGTGTGGGTGCAGAAGAGGACCCGACTGGAACTGGGGGATCCCTGGGCCGCTTCCACCAACCCCGCCCCGGGCCGCTCACGTCGGTTCCGGGGCGGATTGCCCCTCTCAGAGGCGCGCGGCACTGCGGCTCCCGTGAGCTAGGAAAAGGGGGAGGGGTCGGAAGCTGCTGATCCAAAAACCGTTACTGGGTGGGTCTGAGGGGGGGAATTCCGTGGCACTGGCCGGGTGGGGGCGCGATGGGCCAAGAGGAGACCCGCGTGGGAGTTGGGATGAGGGAGAGGTAGGTATCCCTGTGGTGCAAGAACCCATTGAACAGAGGCGCGCGGGAAAGGGCTCCTAGGGACTGATGCTGTAACTGCTTTTTACTCTGCTGTTGTTTGGGGGATCCCAGTCCTTTCCCCTTCAGGGGACTCTGCATCCCTTGCCTTCAAACAGAAGCCTCTAGAACCTTTGTCATCCCACTGTTTTTTCCCCCTCCTTGAATCCTTCAGGTCCCCTGTCCCTCTCTCCTGCAGTATGCATCCTGGGTTTGTAAATTTTTCAGATGCCTCAGAGGGTGGAGGGTCACATCCTGTGGCAATGCCCCGCTGTGTAGCTTGTGGGTCTCCATCCTTGTAGCAATGTTCCTGCCTCCTTCCCGGGAGAAGGGGCTACAACCTTGAACCTCTATTTGACTCAGTCCGGTTTCTCTCTCAAACTCCTACTGAGGCCCGCCCGGTTCCTTTTGGAAGGGGACCCCCACCCCGCGAGCGCCCCGCTTTCTGACAGGGTCCTGGACAGAAATCTGCGCTCCTGCACTCTGGCATGTGTTCCAAATCCAGCAGTCTGAATTCTTAAGGAATTGGATTTATACCCTGAAAGGTGCCTATGCAAATCAATTGTGACTTTTCACTGATGTGACACTTTAATGATTTGGACACAGCAACTGACCCTGGAAACATTGGTTTTTGCCTAACTTCATAGCTGAAGACCCAGGATTAGATAGGCAAGCCACCGCATCGCTCAAGGTCACCAGCCTATTAAAGGACTTTTGAGAGACTTGACTGACTTCAGCTTTCCTGGCTCCGGCAAGGAGGGGCGAGGGGGGGGTGGGGGAGCGCGGGGGGATGGGGGGCTGCATTCTCCCCCAATCCTTTCTTCATCCTCTTAAAATAATTCTATAGTATGTGGTTTGTTTGGTGTCTCTAACTCCAGTTAACAGATTTTGAAATGGTTGAGACAAAATACCAGCTTAAGTAAGTTTTTCAATTATACATGTGGTGGTATGAAGTTTATTTGCCTTAAAAAAAAAAAAAAAAAAGAAAGACAAGACCCAAATCTTTTGACATATATCAGTGTGATCTGGATGAAGTTGAAAAAAAAAAAAAGTCAAGAATGCTTTGTCACAAATGGCCTCCGATGAAACAGCTTCCAGGAATGTCCTCTCACACTTAGTTCCCTCAGACCAGTTTATTTTTGGTAGCAGAGTAGCAGGCAGCAAACACAGTTTTAAAATAATCCTTGCAGGCCCTAGGAACTTACCACATTGAAGAAATGTGATTGTAGATCGGTGTTGTTTGGGTCTTCACCTGTCAAAATTACACTGCGCACATATATATATTATCCCACTCTTAAGATTTTCATAACTGCTAATATACTCAGAAGCCTAGATCATAAATTCTTAAAGGGATACAAAATTTATATTTAATGCCAAGTAATTCAATGTACTGCTAGTAAATCTCTATGAGATATTACAAAATATGTTATTAAAGGACAAAATGAAGGCAGAGATTGTGTGGATAGCTAAGCAGGTAAACAGCATCTAGGTGTGTCCTTTCAGTTGCTTGTTTCTGGAAAAAAAATAACTTCAATAACAGAAAATTCCATTTCCTTATGATTGCTAACCACATAAAAACTGAAGGAAACATTGTTTCCCAGCTTCATTGAAATCAGAGTTAAATCCCCTTTCCCCTGACCCCCAAAGTCTTGTTAGGGATCTTCCCTTTACCTACTGAGTCTTCAAGGGGCAGTAGAAACTGTGACTTTTGACCTCTGCTGTAGAAGTGTGGAGTCATGGGAGACATGGAAAGAGGACCTGCCAACACCCAAGTGGAAGAAAGGAAGGAGGCACCCAAGGAAGAGCTGAGGAAAGACACCACAGCTCCCACAGTCGCCAGAAACTGATGTGTATGAACCTAGTCTTTTAAAAAAATCAAGTTTTGTCAAATGCAAGTAAATGTTGAAATGTATATGGAACCATTCTTAACGTATAAATAAGGAGAAAGCTAAAAATAACAAAGAAGATTAAAGAAATCTATCATTACGCTCCCCACATACATCCTTCACTCTGTGGGCTGTTTCACTATGAAGTATGGACCCTTTTGACACCACTAGCTGAATCTAAGAAAGGTGGGAAAATGAGAAAGAGCCAGGCAAGTGTCAGATGCTCTTCTGTAGCATTAATGTACATCCCTAAGAGTTTCTTCTGCAGCTTCCCTAGTGTGCACACCCTGGACTTAGACGCTGAGATCATTTCAAGGGAAGAGGGTTGGACAGCAGTTAATGCAGGCTATGGCTGGTGGGAGTGATTTTAGATTTATCCTGAATCTGGACTAGGCATGGTGGCCTTGATACACCCTTCAAACAAATAAAAATAGCCTGGAGAGCTCTTTAGAATTGCTCCTTTAAATCTTTTAAGTGTAGCTCTTACAGATATTCCAAAATTGTTCCTTTGGCACTTTTAGGATACATTGATACCTCCATGGAGATGGAATCCACATAGTATTGTCAGTTGTCTTCACACACCCAAGAAAGGAAACTAAGAATCCAGCCTATACTTAATCCCGCAATCATTTCCCTAGCCTTATGCTGTGCTTTACAGTGGGGCACTACACACACCATACCCAGCACTCACCTGTGTGGAGTGTATCTTTGTAAGGCGCCAGAACCTAAGCCGTGTCTGTGGCCTCTGTCAGCAGGGGTGCATGTGCAGAGAGGTCCACAACTTACAGCTTCCCTCCGCCCCACTTAACCCTAGCTTCGCATACCAGTTGTATCCCCCAAAGCCATGTCTCCCTAAGCAGGTCCAGTCCAAAAGTAGGTAACACCCCTAAGCCTTCTGTCCCTCTCCGTTGTGCCAGTAGCCAGTTGCTCACTCCTTGTGTTGTTCAAACCAAAAGTTTTTGACGTCATCTTTGCATTTCCTTTTTCACCTTAGTGTATGAAATTAAAAAGTCCTTTGAATGTACTTTCAAAATATATACCAAATTCTACGACTTCTTTTCACTGCTGTGCCCGCCGTCCCAGTTGTGGCCACCATCCTGGTGCACCTGGCCCATCAGCATGGTTCCTGACTGCCCCTGTGCTTCCCGCCATGGAGCCATCCCCTGCAACAGCCAGGTGATCTGATGCAAGTGTGAATTCAACCCGTCAGCTCCCTGCTCAGCATCACTGATGCTTCCCATCATACTTGGTGTACTATCAAAAAACCTTAGCACACCCCTACCTCTATCTCTGAAGACATCTACATACCCTACCCAGAATTCATTTGTTATTTCCAAGGATCTCTTTCTTCTCTATTCCTGTCTTTACTGGCAATGGTTGAGAGAAAGCCCAAACTGACCTACTCTGGTGATAGGATGGCCAAACACCCTAACTGTCGTGCTAGAAATCTCATCCAGTGACTGATGGAACCGGATGCAGAGATCCACAGCCAGGCCCCAGGTGGAACTCCAGGAGTCCAATTGGTGAGAAAGAGGAGGGATTGTATGAATGAGAATTGTTGAGTCCATGATTGGAAAAAGCACAGGGACAAATAGTCAAACTAGTGGAAACACATGAACTATGAACCAATAGCTGAGGAACTCCCAACTGGATCAGGCCCTCTGGATAAGTGAGACAGTTGATAAGCTTGAACTGTTTGGGAGGCATCCAGGCAGTGGGACTGGGACCTGTCCTTGGTGCATGAGCTGGCTGTTTGGAACCTGGGGCCTATGCAGGGACACTTTGCTCAGCTCGGGTGCAGGGAGGAGAGGACTGGACCTGCCTTGACTGAATATACCAGGCTGAACTGAATCCCCAGGGGAGTCCTTGCCCTGGAGGAGATGGGAATGGGGGGTGGGCTTGGGGGAGGGGGGGCGGGAGAAGGGAAGACAGGGGAATCTGTGGCTGATATGTAAAATTAAATTAAATTATAAAATGAAAAAAAGATTCAGTCCCGTCTCTCATTTCACTCACCCCCTCCATCTGAAACAAGATCTTCCAGTCTTATTATAAGTCTGACCTTAGCCAAGTTCCCTGGTTCATCCTACCACCTAACATCTGCTCATTCATCCCACCACCCAACATCTGCTCATTCATCCCACCACCTAACATCTGCTCATTCATCCCACCACCCAACATCTACTCATATATTCATATTGTGCATTTTTTCTTGTTTGTTTTCTCATGTAGCATCTTTGATGTAGTCTTTCCCTATAGGAAACTCTCCTCCTCAGGGTTCTATTGAAAATGCCTAGAACAGAGCAGTGCACAGCAAATATTTACAAAATTAAAAAAAAAAAAACAAATAGTCTATCAGGAAGGAAATTATTCACCAGCTTCTGTGTTTAAGGCACTGCAAGGCTGGTTAAGCTGAAATTCTCAGGTGGGAATGCAATCATCAGTAGAAATATACTTCTTCCATAGGATACAAACTATTCTTCTCCACTTCTTAACTGGGTTAATAAAAATTATCTCATGTTCTTAGTCACATGTATGTGGTGGTATTGTATTCCCCAAAATACTGTGCACTCTAATAAACTTATCTGGGGTCAGAGACAGAACAGCCACATTATTAAACATAGAGGTTAGGCAATGGTAGCACACACCTTTAATCCTAGCATTCCAGAGACAGAAATCCATCTGTTCAAGGATACAGCCAAGCATGGTGACTCACGCCTTTAATCCCAGAAAGCCAGCCTTTAATCCCAGGGAGTGGTGGTAGAAAGCAAAAAGGTATATAAGGCATGAGGACCAGAAACTAGAAGATTTGGCTGGTTAAGCATTTGGCTGGTTAAGCTTCAGGCTTTCAAGCAGCAGTTCAGCTGAGAGCCATTGGGATGAGGACGCAGAAGCTTCCAGTCTGAGGAAACAAAACCAGCTGAGAAGTTGGCCAGGTGAGGTTAGCTGTGGCTTGTTCTGTCTCTCTGATCTTCCAGCTTCACTCCAATAACTGGCCTCAGGTTTGATTTTAATAAGAACTTTTAAGATTCCTGCTACACATGTAGTTACTCTCTACTTACCTTTGTTACCAGGGGTAAGCGAAGTCAAAATTTTAGATGATTTGACCATGTTCAGCAAAGACACATACATGACCAATTTTAAAATACATGCTACTGGACTTAGGGAGTAGAGTGAAGGACAAAGGAGAAACAATGGGTAATCTGACTAATCTTGGTACAGACCTGCTGTGTCCTCAGGTTTTACATGATTTGACGTTTTAGCATTTGTCAAGAGAGCATATTCTTTCTTCCCATCTTTCTAGTATTGGTTACTACATCTCCCCATGGTTTTCTATCCCTGGTAATGTTTCCACTCTTAAAGGCTTCCAAATCTAAGATAGCCAGGTCCCCTCTACCTTTACTATGCTCACTGGTCCTCACCAACTTAATAACTTGGACTACAGTCCTCCAAGTCCCCAGTCTCATCTCTAAAGGCTCTGGGATACCTAAACTCTGCAAACAAACAAATGTCATCAAAACTTCCTGATTGCCACCAAAACTACCCCCTCTTCAGCCCCCTCCCCAAATGTTCTGAGACCTTGAATACAAGAAACTGGTCTCTTAAAGAGCGTGTACGGTTTGTAAAAGATCACACTGCACTAAAATAGTAAGGAATCCTTGTGTTCTCCCCTGTCTTGAACCTTGGAAACACAAAAGAGTTCTTCACATCAGAGATGTGAATGCCCAAAGTGCCTAATTAAAACACTGTGGATGTCTGCATGCACAGGGCATCCAGAACCAACCTGCCATCTGGAATATAGTAAAATCGATGTCACTTGACAGGGCAGCCAAAACTCTAATAAAGCCATCTCTGATTCTGCTCAGCTGAAAATTATCTTGTTTTCTACCAAACTCACACATTAAATGTGATTTTATGCTACATCTTGAGTGCTATGCCTTGAGTTATGGCATTAGGTATGTTTTTATTTGGGCCTTTCCCATTGTTCTACATATTAATCTATTTGAGTCTATCTGTGCACGTATAACCCTTTTCTCTAAGGACTATAATTACTGTGATGCCCAGTAAGCATGAATTAAACATTAAATTAACATACATTTTAATTCAAAATAATTTATTTTTAAGTTGTTAATACACTTTTAAACAAGTAACAAATTAAAAAGAGATATGTCCCCACCATGCTTGGGTAGAGGGCAGAGGAGTCAGCTATAAAGCTTGCTAATGCAGACAACCACTTCATAACTAGCTTTGGCAAAGACTCTGTCCCTAGAAATCATTCAAGAGCTACAGTGTGTCCAGGCTTGGGAATTGCCAAACTTCCTTCCTCTTCCACCTGTCTCTACCCTCCTTTCTCCAAATTGCTAACCACACTACCAGGACATCAGACCTTGTTGAGAAGAGTGGAAAGCTGAAGCAAGAAGCAACATTAGTTTTCTGGCTTTCATAGTGATGTGAATCTGTCTGCCTCAGTGCCTAATTCTTTCATGGGGCCTCTACCATAGGGGCTCTCCTCAACAAAGAAGAGAACCAGCTCCAAGTTTACACTAGACCACTAACCCCAACAGCCTCCCTCTGCACCATTCCCCAGACCTTAAACATTCCAAAGGTGAGTTATGATGTCCCCAAATACATCATGCACTTCCAGATGTACTTGTTATCATGATACAAAAGCAAGCATTATAAAAACTTTACTTATACAATGGATGCCTGAATCTTAAATGTAGAAAGGCTTGAGTAAATAGGCATAAATGAATCATTTATAAACATAACATTTAGGGGCCAGCAAGATAACAGAAGGTAAAGGTGTCTTTTTCCAAGCCCAGTGACCAGAATATAATACCCAGGATCCACAAAGAAGGAGAGAGTGACTCCCACAAGTTGTTCTCTAGTCTACACACACACACACACACACACACACACACACACACACACACACACTCACACAAATAAAATTTAAAATGTAAAATAATATTTGATACTGTCATGGGCCCAACTGTTAATATATATTAGAGATTGATTGCTTAAAAATTATCATTTGTACAATCAGCAATTAGCGAATCAAATCTGCTGGACTGTGCCCTTTGACTGATATTTTAATACCAGTAGAAAAACTGAAAATATGGGAACAAAAGATGAAATACTGTAGCATGAATCTTAAAAGTTCTTATTAATAAAATCAAACCTGAGCCAGGTTTTGGGGCGAACACTGGAAGGTCAGAGAGACAGAACAAGCCACAGCTATCTCGCCTTGCCGGATCCTCAGCTGGTCTTGCTTCCTCAGACTGGAAGCCTCTATGTCCTCATATCCGAATGACTCTCAGCTGAACTGCTGCTAGAAGCCTGAATGCTTAACCAGCCCAAATGCTTCTCCAGGCCAAATGCCTCTCCAGGGCAAATGCCTCTCCAGGGCAAATGCCTCTAGTTTCTGGTCCTCACGCCTTATATACCTTTCTGCTTTCTACCACCACTCCCTGGGATTAAAGGCTTGCTTTCTGGGATTAAAGGCATGGGTCACCATGCTTGGGTGTATCCTTGAACACATGGATTTCTGTCTCTGGAATGCTAGGATTAAAGGCGTGTGCTACCACTGCCTAACCTCATGTTTAACATTGTGGCTGTTCTGTCTCTGACCCCAGATAAGTTTATTAAGGTACACAATATTTTGGGGAACACAATACCACCACAAAATACATTGCATAGAATAAGAATTGTAAGATTAAAAGTATTATGAAAGTCTAGAAATACAAATAGTTCTGTATGGAAAAGGGGATTCATTGCAGTAAAGCTTCTCAGAGTAGATCATTTGAGCTGGGTTTAAATGATAGACAAAAAATATGTTAGGGGTAGTCCAGTTTAACCAAATCAAGGGGCTAGAGAAACTGCCTCTCATGCATAGTGAGCTCAGTGTGAGGGCTGAAGTGCAAAGGCCAAGAGGAATTGTGAAGCAGGCACGAGAGAGTGAATAGCATTGGAATGAAAGTGTGACAAGTGAAGACAAGCAAGGACTTCCTGCTCAAAACCATCCCGGCCGGCCGGCAAGGTTTGACCATTTACCTACCAAGAAGTCAAATGCAACCTAGAGCTGAGAGTCAGGAAGTGAGCAAACCGCCCCCTAACAGATCACCTCAGCCCATGCCTGGACAGTCTCGAAGATTCATTTACTAATGTCTCCACTTGTTCAGGTGACATGACGTAATCTTTTTTTTATTTTTTAATCTTAAGTAGAATCCAATTAAATATGTTTTCCTACTAAATAGAATTCTACTAAATATGCCCAATATCCCTGCCCACAGCAGACTACAAACAACAAATTTGGAAATGTAAGTAGTAACCCCAGCATTTGAAAATAACAGATAATGTTACTCCCTTCCAAAAAAAATTAAAGCCAATCTCTTAAAAATATCTCAGCAGTGAGATTTCATTTATAAGCAAAAGGCTTTGTGCATGCCTGAGTTAACTCCTGGAAATACTACTGTCTAGCAGCCTCTACTCTAACTGGCATTTATAATGAAGGGTGTGAGTGTCCCAGAAAAGCATATAGCCTCAGTGTATTGCACTGGGGAGCACAATTACTTAGCATGCACGATCCCTCGGTTCAATCATCAGGACTTTAACATTAAAAAATGAGTGTGTTGCTCATACCACATTTGTTGATGAACCGTAAAAGGCAATGAAACGTGTTCAGGTCCTTTTTCAATAAAGCCAGTATAAAAAAAAAAAAAAATCCTTTTTTTTTTTTACTTCTAATTTCATTTATTTAGTTATTTTTGTGGGTACTACCCCAAATTCTTAGGAAGTCATCTCTTGATACTGCTGCAGTATCAATACATTAAAGGCTTTAAGTGCCATCAGACGTAAGGACCACGATTCTTGACTGAAAGCCATGATGCTGGGTAATGTTTGAAAGAACACATTTGATATCGATGGTCAGATGAAAGATACCAAAATGTCTGGCTTTTCTACTGCTGTAATAAAACACAATGACAAAGACAATATATAGAAGCAAGAGTCTATTTGGGCTCTGGTTCCAGACAGCTAGCTTCCATGATGGTGGAGGGGAGGCAGCCGGCTATAGATGTGGCGGCTGGAGCAGAAGTGAGGGTCCACATTTTGAACCAGAAATAGGAAGCAAAATGTGTGAACTAGAAAGGGCACAAGTCTTCCAACTCTCAAAGCCCACCTCCAGTGATACACTGCCTCTAGCAAGACTATACCTCCTAAACCTACCCAAACAGTGCCACTAACCAATTATTCAAATGTCAAAGATAATGGGTGGCTTATTACTCAAACCACCACAGTCAGTTATACACTTCAGTCACTTAAGATAACCAGGGTGAGAAGTTTCCGTATGTCCTTGTGCACAGCCTCTGAACTTCCCACTCACCCAGTCCTGGCAGGTGCACACTATGTCTGCCAGTGCCTTGACTAACATGCAATCCTCTGTGAGCTCCTCTTCTTTCTCTACCAGTGGATGACACATCATTTGAGGCCAGGTCATTTATATTCACGCAACTTTGATAGTTTGTCCCCAGTGCTTGGTGCAAATCTCTAACCCATAATGGGTATTCAGGAAAAGCTTACAGAGTGAACACATGGAACAAAATGATTGCAACATTTTCAAAAATTCATCTTCAAAATGAATGAGCTTTCAACTACATGAGCAATTCTTTTGCACTTATTGATGATAACTAAAATTGATTGCTCATTTACTAGGTCTGGCACTGTTCCAAGTGCTTCATATGTGCTAATTTATTTAAGCCTCATCTCAGGGCCAGGATCCAGGTACCATTATCTTCATTATAAGGAGGAGAAAAGGGAGTCCCACAGAAAGGGAACTAACTGCCCATTCAGTAAGCTGGTGACAGAAACTTATGTTCCCACTCTGTCAATCTGCTCCCAGTCCATGCCATCACCAAACTTCATGTACTTTTTGTACTAGTAAGTCCATAGTAGACCAACTCAAGAGAGCTGTGCACCTCACAGCTGCAAGACATGGCTGAGAGCATCAGCCAGCTTTACCAGTTTGAACAGTAACACAACCTCCTAAGGTAAGATAACCTTCTGAAAGCATTTGTGATCATTAAACTTGATTGTATGATTTAATTAAAAATCAAATAAGATTAAGAAAAGCAAACACTGGCTGTGTGCATGAGGGTGTTTAAAGCTTGGAAGCTGTTTCTATTTCTGTTATAGAGAACTATATAGTTTTGTCCTGGCTTTCTGCAAAAGAGACTTGTCTTGAAGTACCCCCAGGATCTATTTCTTTGAGCCTTATAAAGCCTCCCTTGTATTTGCCTTCCATTAACATTATTTCTAAGATTCTTTTCATGTTTCATGCATTTTTTTCAGTAATAAAATAGGTTTGACCATAACATAGCTTCCATGTTCATATATGATAACCAAACTTCTGAGGCATGTAGAAAGCTGATTTACTACATTGGTAATATCCAGAATGTAAGAATATTCCATGTCTGAACTCAAACTCTCTCCCACATCAGAAGCAATGCAAGATGAAAAAATAGGTTCCTGTAGACAGAACTGTTAGTAGAATTTCATCCATTCTGAGGCAGGGATTTAGTTAAAGGATGTATATATCCTCAGCTTTGGGAACAGTGAGCGTCTAGACATGGTAGATGCTTGATAAATATTTGTGGAAAGAATCATGACTGCCAGTCGGCTCTACCTAGTGTTTGGGGAAAAGCTGATTTCTTCTCACCCTAGCCTTTCAAATGGAGTTTTTGGAAGGGCTCTACATTTAGGAGACACAAAGGACTAAATGGTGGCTGACTCATACCCCATGTAAAGAAGATGGTGAGCTGGGATTCACTCCTGCTCTGTATAGCCAGTGAGCCAAAGAGAAGACAGCTGCTCCAATGTTTGGAGCTATGGACATGCTGTTGCCTTGAATCTACCTATATCTCTGGGTTGTGTGTCAAGGAGTGCCTACTTAGGTATGTAATCTCACTCAAATGTGTCACACAGGAAAAAATGTGGTCTGCTGTCCAACTCCTCGACACAGCCAGTAAGGTTCAGCAGAAAGAGCTGGAAACGAACTTCCCAATGGCCACAGACTAAGAAATCCCTTAGTCTTAAGAGCCATCCATAATTGCAATGCATGTACAGGTCAAGGGAGCCATGGGAAAGTTGAGAACCTCCAAAGAGCTGGACAATGCTAGATAGAGTCAGCTTTCAGGAGAGCCTAGGGTAAAACAGCTCAAAGTCCTCGTCAGGCCCAGCCAGGACAAATGTAGCTGACAAGAAAGTGCAAGAAAGGGCTACCACACATCCTTACTTTCCTTGTCACCCTACTTTTACCCACAATAGGATCTGGCTGTAGGAAGAGGTGAGCCATGGGGGAAATGGAAAAGATAAAAGCATTAAGATCATCCCCATATGTCCCAAGCAAACTCTCTTCACACTGAGGTTGGGGGCAGGAAGAATTTGGTTTGGAGACAATTTATGACTATTGTCAGATACTGAACATTTGAATGACTGCACTAAAACTTTAATAAAAATGGGGCAGTTGGCCAAGAATGGGCCACGAAGCTTTAAGACCAGTAAACGTCACCTAGGGTAGAAAACACTGGCTACTGCCACTTCTCAGCATAATCCATGTACGTAACCCAGCATCATTTTTGCACTACATATGAGCTGTGTTCATTAAGAATGTTTTTTGAAAAGACAGATAAGTTATCTGGAGTTTTGTGGGAGGAAAATACTTTTTTTTTTCTTATTCACCCCTGGTTTAATGGCTGAGATTCCTGTAAAACAAAATAAATAAGCAAGAAAAAGATACAAATTTATGCAGTACAAATTGTGCAGGATACATGAGGCTTTCTGAATAAAGACAATTAACCACAGAAAATTATATTCTCAATGTTTGCTTCTGATAGAAAACTGGAGAGGGATGATAAAAATAATGATTTGGCAAAAGGATAGTCTGACATTAATAAATTGGAGGAATTAATCAAGGCCTGTTCATACTGTTCTATGTGCTCCTGTGTCTTAAGAGACTCCCTCCCTCCAAGTCAAGGGATAGTATTGTTCTCACAAAGGTCATGTGACCTGAGTTACAAGAAGGTCGTAGGATTCTTTTACAATTTGTTTCAAGAAAGAAGACAAAAGACAGGGAGGAAGAGGTGCCAAGCAGACTTCTCTGCTTCCGCAGTTTGCTCTGATGCCGAGGTGCCATGTTGTAGGTTAGGGTGTCCTCACCCGGTTAGTATCTATTGACACCTGCACAGACTGTCTTACGCTCACTGAGGAGGGAAGAGAAGCTCCAAGATTGGGTACAGGCTACTGTAAGTTAATAGCAGGCCCCCAGGGTAGTGTCAGTGGTGTGCTGAAGACTTTGAACTAGAATTCCAAGAGTTTCAAACCCCCAAGTACTAACCAAGAAGAATATGCAACAGATAGAACGTGTAGCCTATAAAGATGAATATATTTACTGTACAGGTCTTCACACCTGTAGCTAGAGTTTTCCTGCCTGACCCACGGTCAGGATAAATCTCTTTCACCTGCCAGTCCCACAGCTGCTCAGACCCAACCAAGTAAACACAGAGACTTATATTGCTTACAAATTGTATGGCCGTGGCAGGCTTCTTGCTAACTGTCCTTATATCTTAAATTAATCCATTTCTATAAATCTATACCTTGCCACATGGCTCGTGGCTTACTGGCATCTTTACATGCTGCTTGTCCTGGCGGCGGCTGGCAGTCTCCCTCTGCCTTCCTGTTCTTTTAATTCCCTCCTTTAGTCCCGCCTATACTTCCTGCCTAGCCACTGGCCAATCAGTGTTTTATTAGCAACACATTTGCCATACAGAACATCCCACAGCACACACCCCCTACTTTAAACAGCACAAGGTTCATGAGAGGAGTCTGGGGTTCAAGGAGATGAATAATCCTCAAACAAACATTCCTTGACCAACATAGCATGAAGGGATAGGATGAGACCTAAGGAAATCATATTTACGGAGAAGGACCAGGCTGAAGGAGAGTGAGAGGAATCTTTAACAGAGCTCAATTTGGTCTTCATGTTTCTGCCCCTAAAAAATGGGTGGAGAAAGGATGGGGTGGGACAAGGATGCTAAGCCTGACCTTCTGAGATTGATGGCATGAAGTAACATAGCCACACTTCTTCAAAATTACTTTTTGATTCTGCTGACAGAAAGAAAATACCAGGAGTGGAGGGTCATTGAGTAAGTATGACATTTCCTAGGCTTCTATCTGTGCTCTGTCAGATAAAGAGAGCCTACGCCAAAAGGTCTGCCTGGTTCCATGCTTCAAAAAGAATGCATTCACAAATCATAACTAAAAGTGATAACAAAAGCCTAAACTCAGTCTCATCCCATGGCTTTTAGCCAGGAGCCACTTGGCCGACTTCTACCCAACTCCTACCTGCTAGGGATATTTAGCAATGTTTGTTGTTTGTGGACATTTTTTAATTTTGCTGTTACTACATTTAGTAGGGTGGGGCTTCTGATGTGTAGAAGCTAAAGATGCTGATGAGCATTGTATGACAAAAGCACAGACATATCCATACTCACACACATACACACACACACACACACACACACACACACACACATCACATCACATCACATCAAGGACATCAGCATTATCAGGGTAGAGGTACACCATCCTAAGTAAAAGTGAATCTCTCTAAAGATATGACTATAGCAGAACTGAGCAACTTTAAATGCCACAAAGAGGCAGGGGA
The DNA here is from genome assembly GCA_902168425.1 of Peromyscus attwateri. NCBI lineage: Eukaryota > Metazoa > Chordata > Mammalia > Rodentia > Cricetidae > Peromyscus > Peromyscus attwateri. Next base: position 36,757 of record CABHPP010145402.1, read on the forward strand.
GGTGGCTTGGTGGATTAAAATGCTTGTTGTACAAGGGTGAAAGCCATCATTAGACTCTCCCAGGACCCATATAAAAGCCAGGCAGGCATGGAACCTCCTGTAATTCCACTGCTTGGAAAGGGATCCCCAGAGCAAACTGGCTAGCTGGATGCGTGGGAATTGTCAAGCTTCAGGCTCATGAGAGACCTTGTTTAGTAAATACAATGAGCAAAAAGGATGGCATCAGCATGAACACATTTACACATGCACATGCCCACACACGTGATCTTCCATATACACTAGAATGCACACTGTACATGCATGCAAAAAGTGCCACTAGAAACTAAAGAAAGATAATCTAAAAGTTTCAGAAGTTTCAACAAAGTGTCACTGAGAATTTAAACACTAGAGGCTTTTGTTGGCTTTTTATTTTTTGACTTGAAGGAAGCAGAGGGTTTAGGGAAAAGGGCAGTGTCTAAAACTAACTGGGCTGGCTATGCACAACACAAAGACATATGTCTAAAGTAAAAGTTAATTTAAAGCGGAATTAAATATAATGCGTATGGACCAACAATATGGCTCAGCATGTAAAGTCACATGCCACCTACCCTGACAACCTAAGTCCAATATCCGTGACATACATGGTGAAAGGAGGGAACAGACACAAGTTGTCCTCAGCCTTCCACGAATGCACTATGGCATGTGTGCACCCCCAGCAATACACACACACACACACACACACACACACACACACACACACACACACGTAATGAAAGCGATATAATTCAGTAGGTGCAGTGGGAAGAGGCCAGGCATCTCAGACAGATGAAGCCAGGGCCTTTCAGTCTCTTGTTTTCCGCAGCGCTCTGTGCAAAGGTTTCCCACTGACTTCAAAGGATAGCTCGGGTTTTTGCTTTGGAAGCTAAAAGTTAGACTTTGAAAATTACAACCCTCGGTGAATTAGATTTTAAATCTCCTCAAATGTAGAGACGTGCTTATTCAATTTGTGCTGAAACTCATGTACTAAACAGAAGCAAACATTTTGAGGGCAGTTCGGGGAATGAAGTTTGTATTTCTAAGAGGTGATGCTGAAAACAGATTGACTAGCAAAATGCAGATCAAGAACTGAAAAAAAAAGGAAAGAAGAAACAATAAATAGTCAATCCATGTGGAGGACAACTTTTTTTTTTACATTTAAATAAACATTTGTAATAATTGTATTAATGATTTGAGAATTCCATAATCTGTATTCCATGATTACCCCAATCCCCCCCTCAACTTCTAGATCCACTGCACCTCTCTCTACCCCTACAACTTCATGTGCTTTTTCTGTGACATCACTTCCGACCCAGGCCTACCCTTGTTGCCTGCAGTGCCTGTACTGGAACGGCTTTGGTGTGCTCTTCCCAGCTTGTTACTTCTGCTCCAGTTTGGTGATTCTCAGCTGTGTGTTCAGCATGTGAGATGGTGTCCAAATGCCTGCCTTTGGTGTCACTGTCTCCATGGTGGATAACGCAGAGCCAGGCAGGTCTAAGTGTGGAATGGAAGAGGACAGGGCAGTGGCCGAGCCTGGCATCGACATCTAAAGGTGTTCAGTCCAGGGCAGATGACTCAGCATTATTGTGCTAGAAGCCAGGACCAGAGCCGGCTCGTCTCTAGAGGCACAGGAGGAGCTGAAGTAGTTTTTTGCCAGCATTGGCCTTTTCAGTGTCTGGTACATCCCTGCAGACCAGCTTTCTCCAGTACTGCTCAGTGTGAAGTTTCTTGGGGAGAAGCTAAATTGGGGGTGGGGGGTTAAGTTGCAGTATTATGAGGTTCTCAACTCTGATAGCATTTCTACCAGTTTATGACCACCTCCCTCTTATGCTCCAGAACCACGGGTTGTATTATACAACTGGCATGGCCACCAGTTTTCTAATACCCTATGGATTCACATAGATGACCCTATTTTATTTATAATGGGGTTTGAGAATGGAAAGTAATAATTGTGCTCTTCATTTCCTAAACTGATTTGAAACCTCTTTATCTATTAAGATTAGTAAGGTTCAAAATTAGATTCAACTTACCCTACAATATGGATAAATTACCATGCCTCTGTTTCCTCATTTTAAATACGTATATATGCATGCATATTGCCATGCATAGAACATGTATAAGATATTCTACAAACTCCAGATATAATTATTTTGTCATGTATATTGTAAAATTTTATATCTTGTAAAAGAGACCTTTTATGTGTGGTCCAATATGTTTATGTGAATGTGACTATAGGAATGTATTTATCTTTATGCCTTCTAATAATAAAGCTAGCACGTATACACGGTATTAACCACATACCTTGGAAGCACTGCACATATATTAACCCATAGTTCAGAAGGAGAAAGAAGAGAGGAAATTAGAAAGTATTTTTAAGCAATAATGAAACACAACACAATAAACTTAGGGTGTGCATTTTGCCATTATGTTTCCTAATTAGCTATTGCTAGTTCTTAAAAATGTTTTTGTTTCTGGCCATTTATTTTGGATTTAGTTAGTACAGAACAATGCCTCAGGCAGAGGGCTTATGAGTTGTTTTCATATTATTCTAAGGAGTGGAAACAAGGCACAGGGCAGGGAGGCAGAGAGGCGGTCTTCTGAGGATGTGCTACTGAGAGGGATGCAGTGAAGTCACACACTCAATGCTTGAGGCCACTCTGAGGGGATATGAGCTCCACTTCAGGGTGGCATCAGTGGGGACAGGGATGAAGAGGAAATTCTTTATTGTCTGTCTTCTTCCTTATCTCTGGGACATCAGGGCCTTAATTCTTTGCCTTGGCAGAGATCCAACTCAATCAGCTTGCTTCTCTCCAGGAACTTCCAATTGCTTCTGTGATTGTTCTAAAAGGCATTGGAAACCACACTGAGGTCATAAAAGCTCATCTTTGTGTTCAGTTTGATTAATAATTTTTCAGTGGTATTTGTGATATTTTATTATCATATATACATACATATTTACATATGTGAATATATAAATACAGGTATATGTTTGTTCCTGTTTTGTAGTGTATAACTCCTAAAACAACCAGAATTTCCAAAGAGATAAGTGCCTTTCTATGCTAATGAGCTGTCTGATGGCTGGGGCCTAATGATGTGAGCAATTGTCATTTCATAACAAAGCATCCATTAAAGACCCATGGGCTTTGTCAGACTTAAGAGTAGCTGGATACATGGTGATTCTTGGAGAGTGGTCCCCTTGGCCTGGGCATCTCTTCTATCTCACTGTCTCACTCTTTTTTTTTTTTTTTTTTAAAAAAAAACCTTTTTTTTTTTTTAAGATTTATTTATTATGTATAGAGCATGTATGACTGCAGGCCGGAAGAGGGCACCAGATCTCATTACAGATGGTTGTGAGCCACCATGTGTTTGCTGGGAATTGAACTCAGGACCTCTGGAAGAGCAGTCAATGCTCTTAACCTCTGAGCCATCTCTCCAGCCCCTCTCTACCTGTGTCTTCTGTACTATCATTGTAAGTGACCAGAATGTAAGTAACCATAGCCCTAATTTCTGGGCAGTATAAATTACAGGGAAGGGCTGTGAAAACCTCAACTCAAAGCTAGGTAGGAGTGTAAGTAACAGCCCATTATATGCAAATGGAAACTGAGGAGGAAGGAGCCCTGAGGACTCGGTCCAAGTAGACTGGGTCAGAGTGAAATTGAGTTAAAAGACACCCTGCTTGTGTCCATCGCAGACTCTACTGCTGAAGACCTGGTTATGTATAAAGAGAGACTCCCCAAAACACACACATTTTGGTACCCAGAGGTGATCTGTTTTGAGAATTACTGTAGGAACATTCACTCTGATATCTTCCTACATATTATACTCCCTTTTTTTTGTAGTCAACAGTGTTAGTTTTGATTACATCTTCTCAAATAAATTTCAGCTAAATCTTCATTACAGAATCATTTATGATGCATGTTGGATTTTTAATACTTGTTTCTGTTGTGTAACAAAGCCTCTAGGATGTTGTAAGTTAGAAGAGTCATGAGCATCATCTCAGCCTCTCTATGGGTCAGGAGGCTGGGAAGAGATCAACTACATGCCCCTATCACAGAGTCTCCCAGGACACAACTGAGGGTCATCTATGGCTGTGTCTGTATCAAAACGTCTATTGGAAAGTTCCCAAGCCCACTGGGGCAGTTAGTTGCTGGGTAAACTCTTTTCCTTCAGAATAGTATGAAGTTCAGGCCCTTCCTGGCTGTGGGCAAATGTTAAGTTCCTTGACATGTGGGCAGCTTAACACTATAGTCTGCTTCATATAAGATGAACAACTGATAGAAACTCCAGCAAGAAACCAGTCTTCCACAGTCTCAAGTTAGAAGCGGTAAGCCATTGCTTTTGCTGTATTCAATTTTCTCAGAAGGCATATGCAAGGCTTCAGCTGTGTTTGGGAACAAAAACCCTTTAGGTGGGGAAGAGCCATGCTCCTCTAGAGAAGAGCCTAGTGTCTTTTCATTGCCTTCCTAGTAGCTGGAAGACAAATGCCCTATCTGCACTTGCCCACTTGGATCTACCAATGCAAACCTTAAAACAAAAGCTGCTTTGGGGAAAGAGTGTGGCAGCAATAACCACGTGCCAAGTTCTGCAGTGTGACAGGAGCATTCCCATCCCGGTCTGCCTTACTTCTGTGGCCCAAGCTGTAACCTCAGTGCCCGAGTCTCTGTACAGTCCCTGGAAACCCATATTCCAAGGCTGCTTCTGAGACTTTCTTGGTGATGTTGAGACTTAACCAATGTCTGTAAGTGAATTCCTTTCCTCATTAAAGCAACCAGTAGTTTGTGTTTCCTCTGAAGCTTGCCCCTAAGAAATTGGAAACCTTTAATGTTCTCATTACTGTGTTAATTTTTTCTTTCTTGTGTCTTCTTCAAGATCAGCAGTTCCCCATCAGAATCCCCCTTTTCCTCAACTTGGTCACGCCTTTGCCTTTTCACTCTGCATTCTAAGACAGACTCAGTTCTCTTACTTAACATTTATTTGTTTTATAAATTGGTCTTTCAATGGCAATTTGTTTTTTAAAAAATATTTATTTTTTATGCATATGTTTGCCTGTATTATGCCTGTGCACCATGTCCATGCAGGGCCTGCAAGGGCCAGAAAAGGCTGTCAGATCTCCTGGAACTAGAGTTACATAAGGTTGTGACCCACCTTGTGAGTGCTGGAAAACAAACCAGGATCCTCTGCAAGAGCAGTGAGTGCCTTTAACTGCTGAGCCGTCTCTCCAGCCCCTTGAATGTTATAATTCACTCTTCATATAGTCTTCACTTTAACTTGCACTGTGCTCTTTGGTATACCCCTGTTCAGAATGACTGAAGTTTCCATCTCTTCACTCTTCTCTTGCTTTCTAGAATTCATTTATTCTTCATTGTAATTGAGAATGGTAAGCATGAAATCCTCCAAAAGAACTTCCACTTTCTAGAGTGAATATTTTGAAATATTATTTTTTCCTCTGTCTTACCTATGTGTCCCTCTGATGTAAGGTCCAAGACTGTTTCAAAGCCAAGTGCTTCAAGGATGAATTTTACTTTAGTATACTTATTGTCTACCTGCTTCAGAAATCTGCCCGGATTTAACCTTAAAAGCTTGACAGTTTACATAGCTAATAGCAAATACTTTTTAAAACATAGCTTAAATCTAAATGCTCAGTAAATTTAAATCAACAATATAAAGTGTTGGTTCTCATACAAGAAGATTTGAAGGTAGAAAGGGAGAGGTGAATATGATTGAAGTGTATTATACACATATATGAAGACATCAGGATGAAACTCATTACTGTAAGGAGTATACACTAGTGGTTAAAGATGGACAAACGTAGCTAGAACATTGTACCACAATGGTACAAGTAAAGTAAACTGACAAAGAACAAACTACCAAAATGTTGTTTGATATTCATAGAACTATTAATTTCTTCAACTATATGGATATATAATCCTTATGATGGGGTTGGTGCCCTAGCCCAAGATTTTGGGTAATTTAAGCTACAGTCACTTGAGTAGTACTAAGTTCAAGAAGGATTCTCCTACATTTCTATAAAGCAGGACAAAGAACTGCTAGGAGATGCCTGTCTTAGGGTTTCTATTGCTGTGAAGAGACACCATGACCATGGCAACTCTCACAAAGGAAAAACATTTAATTGGGGTGGCTTACAGTTCAGAAGTTTAATCCATTTCATCATGTTGTGACATGGTGGCAGGCAGGCAGACACGGTGCTGGCTACATCTTGATCAGAAAGCAAAGTATATATGAGACCTCAAAACCCACCTCCACAGTGACACACTTCCTCCAAAAGGCCACACCTACTCCAACAAGGCCACACTTCCTAATAGTGCCATTCCCTTTAGGGGCCATTTTCTTTCAAACTACCACACAAACAGGAAATTGCCTACACAAATAGAAAAGAGCCATCCTCATCCCTAAAGGCAAAGGGGCACCAAGAGTAGTATAAATGAATGCCCTTGTCAAGGGTTTCCATTTATTGCCCTCAACACACACCCTTCTTTTTTTGTCAAAAATTTTTATAACTTCACACTCTTTATCTAGTTAGAAAAAAAAAAGCAGGTTCACATCATTGCTTCACATCTTCATTTTTATGAAGGGTCTCACTTCTTTTAAAACTTTTATTAAGGAAATTGAGCTAGTCATGGCAGTCACATGCCTTTAATCCCAGCACTCGGGAGGCAAAGACAGGCAGATCTCTATGGGTTTGAGGCCAGCTGGTCTACAAAGTGAGCTCTAGGATGGCCAAGGCTATTACACACAGATACTCTATCTCAAAAAAAAACACAAATGAAAAAAATCGAAAAAAGAAAGGAAGGAAGGAAGGAAGGAAGGAAGGAAGGAAAGAAAGAAAGAAAGAAAGAAAGAAAGAAAGAAAGAAAGAAAGAA